>CP092870.1:86038635-86052467 GCA_030710605.1 Cordylochernes scorpioides | reverse complement strand
GCACTTGCTATGTGGTTGGACTTTTGCAAGAATTGGGGGGCCTTTGGAGCATTTTTTTCTTTTTTAATCAGAAAAAGTGTCCAATGCGGGAATTGAACCCGGGTCGTAGTGGTCGAAAACCAACGGTTTAAACCATCCTTCCACTGACTCCCCATTAAATGTACTTCGAATATACAGTAAAACTCCTCTATAGCAAAACCTAATGTGACTGAACCTGTGGTTCACTATAGCCATGGTTCATTATAGACATAGTTCACTGTATTATTTTTAAAAAAAGGGATTATTTAAGGTTTGTTATAAGGGAAGGTTCACTATGTCCCAGGATTATTTTAATGTGGTTTTACTGTATATCCTATACATTATTTTCATTCACAGGACCTTTGAGAAAGGCCGCTGCTTATCATAAAACAGCTCGTGGAGCATGAACTCATGGAATTTGTGTAATTTTTACACAAGGGGATAAGAAACAACATTATTTTCATTATTTAAAAAATTATGCATAAAGTAAAATCTCTCACTAAAACAAACCTTAGATAGTTATTTTATCACGCTCAATCTCTTCTTCATTGAAAATGATAAGGCACAATTTGGATTATAGATTAGAAAAACATGGTAATAAGAACAAATCCAAATAAATAAATTGTAACAATAAAACAGTAACTATTTAAATAGGCTACGGTAGATTTTCTCATTCGGTACTTTTGGCTGATGATGGTAACAATGCTGTTACCGAAACGTCACGCACTATTTATTTATTTGGATTTGGTCTTAATACCTTCTTATTCTTCTTTCTTATCTCCACTCAATCATAATAGGATATCAAGCTTGTAGATCATGCCAATCAAGTAGAATGTGTCTGCCTTTGTCATTAAGACTGGGAGCACTACTCAGTGGTAGGTTTTAATACCTTATTTTTTCTGCATTGAGAAGTTTGATTAAAAAAATGAAGAATGATACATGATGAAAGTATAACTTCTTGTAACAAATAAATTTACTGGCAATGTGCTTCTTTTCAATAATATCATCAAATATTATCTCTACAGACCTTACTGCAATGATATAAGGTCTTTAAGGTCTGTTGAGATAATATTTGATGATATTATTGAAAAGAAACACATTGGCAGTAAATTTATTTGTTACAAATTTTATAGATAGATGGCAATTGAATTTATAAAGGTATAACTTCCTTCAGTGTTAAACACAAGGTAATAAGACCAAATCCAAATAAATAAATAGTGTGTGACATTTTGGTAACAGCGTAACTATTTATTTATTTAGATTTGGCCTTATTACCTTGTGTTTATAATCTATAATCCAAATTGTGCCTTATCGTTCCTTCAATGTTGTCCATGAGGGTCAATCAGTGAGCTACTCACCATGGACTAACCAAGGAGCTATGTCCCCAGGCCACATAGGAGGCTGAAGAGTCCCTAGCAGGGGACACTGCGGCCACAAACACCTGGTTGTCTACGGCTCTGGCTTGCTGCAGCAGCTTCCAGTGCCGTGGTCCTGTGGTCATGTTGAAGGCCCCTGGGTAGATTAGGAGCTGACAGCCTGCAGCATGTCGGATATATATGTAAATATGTAAATAAGTAACCTCACTAAAATAAACTAAGATATAAATGATTATGTAGCGAATTTACCAAATGAAAGAAGACAAGTTTCTTTAATTATTCGACGGCGCAAGCTTTCGGGAAAAAACCCTTCGACAGGCAATAAAGTATAAATACGACACTGTTAAAGAAACTAATGGTTGAAGTGACTATATATACACAAATTATTTACATAACTATAAAAAGAAGCATGCAAATAAGTAATTTAACTATTTTTAAAATAATAATATTATAGAGGACAATTTAAAGAGATGCAAATCCATAGCTGGAGGCAAGAAATATTAATGAAGTATATGATATGTCTGATATGGAGCCTAAGTATATAAATGAGAAAAATTACATAATATATATCTAATATAAATGATTAGGTACAATTTGGATTATACATTTGTGGCAACCACACTTTGCTTCAGCAAGCGTGGACAAAGCTTCAATACACATACGGGGGGTAGTATGGCGGCCCTAATACGCCTCGGAAAGCGCAAGCTGGAAGAACACGTCACTACGCATGCGCGGGCGTCATCTGGGACATCTTTCTGGCCACTGGCATCGTAAACAAGGCTTGCTTTGAACGGCCATTACTTCGGCCGATACTTTTTTTCTCTTTACATTTCTGTCTTTAAATAAATTATTTTATTTTATAAAAATAATAATAATTTTATCAGCGGCCTTTCCACAAGCCAAACCGACACGCACGCAACCATCCCACACATTAAAAACAAAAGTTAATATGAACAAATCCATATAAATAAGTGTATGAAGTTTTGGTAATTTTGTTAGAATCATCAGACAAAAGCACTGAACCTAAGTACTTTTGTCTGATGATGGTAACAAAGCTTTTCCATTAACTTCACACACTCTTCAATTATTTGGTCTTATTACCTTGTGTTTCTAAACAAAGATATAGTGAATCTTCCCTTATAACAAACCTAAAATAAACCCCAATTCTAACGTAATATAGTGAACCAAAATTTCAGTTCAATTAGGATTCGCTATGAAAAGTTATTACTGTATTTCATCGTTATTTATTTACATAAGAGTATATTCCTCATAATGACAACAATTTACAGGAAAACCCCTCTAAGGCAAATCCCAATGGGACTTAACCTTTGGTTCACTATAGCCATGGTTCATTATAGCCATAGTTCACTGTATTAAAAAATGGGGATTATTTCAGGTTATTAATAAGGCACAATTTAGATTATAGATTATAAACACAAGGTAATAAGACCAAATTAAGATAAATAAATAGTGTGTGATGTTTCTGTAACAATGGTAACAACGCTGTTGCCGAAATGTCACACACTATTTATTTATTTGAATTTGGTCTTATTACCTTGTATTTCAACTCCGCCTTTGCCGGTCCCAAGCCCGGATGAAAAAGGAGGAGGGGGAGCAGTAACAAGCTCACTAAAAAAACCTGGGCTCAGCTGGCCCAGCTGATAGTACCCTGTAAGGGCTCCTGATCCAGGTATACAGGATGAGCAGCGTTTGTACTCCATGTTAGGAGCGGTTGCACATGGCGTCTGTTCCTCATGTCAGAGGCGGCCATTTCTTTTGGAGCTAAGTCGGCCTGCCACTGAGTAGTGCTCCCAGTCTTAATGACAAAGGCAGATGCATTCTACTTCACCCAGTGTGGAGATAAGAAAGAAGACAGTAACATCATTACACTCATCATAGGTCTGTCTGTCCATCTCTCTGTGTGTGTGTGTAGGATTGCTGAAAATATTTAAACTCACATTTATACCATATATAACATTTACAATCTCTAAACTACAATTCCTCCCAGTCTTAATGACAAAATCAGACGCATTCTACTTCACCCAATCATAATGGTTGTCAACTTTACAAGCTTGATACCGTAATATGATTGAGTAGAGATAAGAAAGAATAAGAAGAAGACCTTGTATTTCAGGTTATTGTTATAACAGAAGGTGCGCTATATCTCAAGTTTGATTTAGCAGAGTTTTATGGAGTTACAGGCCATGTTGTAGCATGAACATACAGTATCTCCCAGAGATTCAGGTAACTAGTACTCACCCATTTGACTGTAGAGCTGAGCCATGGGGGCAAATCTCATGTCATAGCAGATCCCCAGTCCCACCTTACAGTAAGCTGTCACATCACAGGTGTGTAGATCTCACATCAGTATGTGCAATGGTGAGAAAGGATGAAAATGTAGAAGTTTTCCAGATTCCAATTAAAGATAAAACTCCACAAAGAATGGAAGTCTGGCATTCATATATTTACAGTAAATGATAAGGCACAATTTGGGTTATAAATTATAAACACAAGGTAATAAGACCAAATCCAAATAAATAAATAGCAGAGACAAAGTGTCCTTTAAAGAGAGGTGTCTTCTTACCGGAGAGTTACTAATTAGTAAAAATAGTAATTTTGGTGATGAAAATTGTCCTTTGTAGAGAGGTATCCTCTATCTGGAGTGTCCTCTCATGGAGGTTCTACTGTATTTGGATTTGGTCTTATTACGTTGTGTTTATTTACAGTGAATAACATGGAAGTCGGTTGAAGGATAGTCTAAACTGTTGGTTTTTTACTGCTACGACCCAAGTTCGATTCCCGCCTAAGACACTTTTTTCCGATTTAAAAAAAAAATGTTCCAATAGCCCCCGATTCTTACAAAAGTCCAACCCCATCATCGAGTGTAGGTAACCAAACGGGGCTCTGTCACATTTGTAAGTGCAAACTGCTTTTCACATGTGTAGACATATGGTGTACTTACAGTAAAAGCAGTCGCTTACTTCTACCCACCATGATTATCATGGCCTGTACCACGTGTACTAGGGATAAGTAAAAAAAAAAAAAAACAGTAAAACTTCGCTAAAACAAACCAGGCATATAGCAAACCTTCCCTTATAACAAACCTGAAATAATCCCTATTTTATAATACAGTAAACTATGGCTATAGTAGACCACAGGTTCATTCCCATTGGGTTTCGTTATAAAGGGGTTTTGCTTTATATAGATTTTTTATATGATTATTTGAAGGAAAACCTTGCTATAGTGAACTCCAACGGGGCAGAACTTTAGTTTCACTATAGCCACGGTTCACTAAATTATAAAATAGAATGGGAATTAACTTTAGGTTGGCTATAAGGGAAGGTTTGCTATATCCCCATTTCATTTTAATGAGGTAATAAATATAGTTAAACAAAGTCATGGAGATATAGAATTCATGGATTAAATTTACAATCTTGGTAGGGTTGGCATATAGGCCTTTGGATACTCATACATTCTAGGAAGTGGTCGAGCAAGGCTTCTCAAGTCTTGCAGAAGGTGCATTGTGGGGAGACACCATCCTGGAAAAGGAGTAATTGACAGTTTATACGCAAGCCTTTTTTCATCTTAAATATTATTTTAAAGAAGAAAAAAATGATGAAATAGGAACAAGATATATTATAACTGTGATATATTTAACTGTAATATAATCTGTTATGCATGCCTCATAACATCTTTCTTTATTTGTTTTTGGATTTGTCCGTTGAAGAGCAAAATTTGCTCAAAAACTTGCAACACTAATTTTCTTTATTTGAATATTTGCAAACAATTTTGATTTTAGAGAACAAAATTGTTTGTATAGAAGGAAGACAGCAAGTGAGGTCCAGCATTGTGTTTGTTTTAATTATCCCTAGTACATGTGGTACAGGCCATGATAATCATGATGGGTAGTTAGCGACTGCTTTTACTGTAAGTGCACCACATGTCTACACATGTGGAAAGCAGTTCGACTTTACACTCACAAATATGCCAGAGTCCCGTTTGGTTACTTGCACTCGCTGGTGGGATTGGACTTTTGCAAGAATCAGGGGCTATTGGAGCAAGCAGCTGTGTAGAACAGGGTTAGCGGACTTACGAGTGGTAAAAGTAGTGAGCTGGTTGCCGGGAGACAGAGCCTCGGACTCCTGGAAGCGGATCTTCCCCGGAATGTCAATGTCAAAAAGATGGACCTGGGACACAGCATCTTGTGTTGTTGTTCTTACTAACTGAAATTGTGACATCCTTCTAGGTATAGTATATTACCACGTGGGAAATTAGGGAAGACAAACTTTAAGATAAGACAGCAATTTATTTAAGGCAAGAACAAACTATGAAAGATAAACAAAAGATAAGTCATTGAGGGAAGTTTACAGAGTAACAAAAAATATAAGCATAAAAATGATACTATGCAAATAAAATAATAAATACTTTGCTACAATATTCTCCACTGCAGCGGTGGCAGAGACGCCATATTCTTTGTACATAGTATCATGCATATATATATATACAGTAGAACCTCCATGAGAGGACACTACAGATAGAGGATACCTCTCTACAAAGGACAATTTTCATTGTCAAAATTACTATTTTTACTAATTAGTAACTCTTCAGTAAGAGGACACCTCTTTCTCCCTAAAGGACACTTTGGCTCTGCAATTAGGTATTGTCCTTTACATGGAGGTTCTACTGAATATATAGTAGAACCTCCATGAGAGGACACTCCAGATAGAGGATACCTGTCTACAATGGACAGTTTTCATCACAAAAATTACCATTTTTACTAATTAGTAACTCTTCGGTAAGAGGACACCTCTCCCTAAGGGGCACCTTTGCCTCTGCAATTAGTTGTCCTTTATACAGGGAGGTTCTACTGTATATACAGTAGAACCTCCATGAGAGGACACTCATGCTAGAGGACACCTCTCTATAAAGGACAGTTTTTATTTGCGAAATTATCATTTTTACTATTTAACAACTCTCTGGTAAGAAGATACCTCTTCCTAATGGACACTTTGACCCTGCAATTAAATGTCCTTTACAGGGAGGTTCTACTGTATATAATTATTATTTTTTTAAATAATGAAGACTGTGAACTTATTTAATGTATCGACAAGATGTCAATAAAATTATTTTAATTGTGTAAATTTTATAGGTATAATGATCATTACCTTTCTATGGCGAGCCAACAATGATCCATCTGGACCGTAGACCAAGGAGGTATTGTAGAGTTTGTCATTCTCCCGCTCTGGGATGGAACCTGGGAGCAACCATTGCTGCTGTGATGTAGATGGCAGACATTGGGCCTTTATGTGGAATTCATAAAACCAAGTTAGAAAGACTTCAAGTTTCAGCAGCAAACTGAGAGTCCAGGTTACAGCAAAACCTCACTAAAACAAGATTGGGACATAACAAACCTTCCCTTATAACGAACCTGAAATAATCCCCCTTTTTTAATATATATAAAACAGTTAAACCTGTCTATAGCACCCCCTCTAAATATCGCCTTCCTCTCTATAGCGCCCGATTTTAAACATTAAAATGTAAACATTTTACATTAAAAGTGACCTGTTTATAGCACCCTATTTTGGTGGTTCCAAGAGGAGGCGCTATAGACAGGTTTAACTGTACATTGAGCTATAGGTATAATGTACCATGGCTATAGTGAATCACAGGTTCAGTTCTATTAAGGTTTGTTATAGAGCAGTTTTTCCGTATTATATTTTTTTAAAATGTAATACAGGCCTATTGTGGCAAAGCTCAGGTTCAAGATCAAAATCGCATCAAGATTATTCTATTTGATTTGCATAACTGGGGAGAAACAGGATGTAGAGAGATTTCCAGGATGTGCAATACCAAACATCTGTATAAGTAATGGATGAAAGAGCGGGTAACATTATGTTAACTATTCAAAGAGAAACTTAAAGATATTTTTATTTGATAATAAAATGCAGAAAATACATTACAGTAAAATCCTACTAAAACAAATCTGGAAAATATAGAGCAATCCTTTATAGTCAATATAATATAATAATAGAGCCAATATAATAGATGGGGAATCAGAATGTTACCTTAATCTGTTATTTATAATTTTTTATAGCAGTCTTCTAATAATAATTTATAATGATATCTGTGAAAATATCATTATTTTAAGTTACCAAAGTTTTTATTCACTATGTATATAACAATCTTGCAAAATATTTACATTATTAAAATTTTGGTGGTATATATAATCTTCTATTTAACTCCTAGAAAGTTGATTGATAAGGATGGCAAAAAAATATTAAATTGTGCTTTAATTAGCACTTTTGTTATTTATCTGTCAAATTTTTAAAGTACTTTTGTCAACTTACCTCCAATCAAATAAATTTGATGGGATTTTGCAAGATTTGAAAGTAAATTGCTTGATTCCCCTGGTATAGTTTCAGCATATTCTGGAAAATAGTTGACGCCATAAGGTGAATTGAAGCATTCCTGAAAAATAAATTAGAACGCACAATATTTTTAATAAAATAGAAAAGGAAACTTACGGGTAAGCTTATCAGTTTGGCACCATTTTCGGCTGCTTTTTGAACTAGGTTCCAGGCATTTTTGAGATTTGCCTGTTTGTTGGATGTAACAGCTAATTGAATCAACGCTATCTTTAATTCTGAAATAAAAATTTTAAAAAGTTTAAAGTGGACCTCGGTAGTTTCTATATTACTCACCAGACACCATGTTTACAAATAGCCCCATGTTTATATTCCAGAGTAGCCGAATAGTAATTTTGTTTTCTATAATAAATCTTTAATACTTAAAAAATAAAAATAAAAAAAACTTTCAAGCCAAATTTGTCTTCTATATATATAATTTATAGGTCGAAATTAAATTATTAACGGAAATTTATTCGTTTTCTGAATTTTTAAATTAAAAATAGGTTTCCCCCACATAATTTCAAAAGATAACAAAATACTCTTTTAAAATTTTTCGTAGGGTTCTAATGAGAAAAAATATTTTTTACTATTCGAATGAAACTGGCAAAATTTGCAGTGAATTTTCCAAGTTTTTCTATCACGATCAAATTAGTATTACAGAACTACCATTGTAAATATTTTCTGGTTTAGGATTCTGTATGAAAATATATAATAATGACTTCACACATTAACCAAATAGTTTAGTCTTATTGTAAAACGAAAATTAAAATTATACCGCGAATGTTTCTTTTAATTAGTCTTATTGTTACGCAGACTTTGACTTTAATCATCATCGATGCTGACGTCACTACGATGACGTAACTTCCAACAACTACGTTCAACCTTGCTGATGTTTACCGCTAACTTGTCTTAACAATATATGTAATGGAACAAGTCGTTCCTTAAATAAATATATATTTGTTTTTATCTAAAGGGATGTCCTCGTAACTACAACATACGTGAGTACAAAAACAACCAGAAATCCTCAAAAAGAATAACCGTATTTTGCTAAGCCTATATCAATTTGGTAGCAGTGCGTTGTTTGGGCGCGCGAATTGGACTAACCGCCAATTGATCCATTTAAATCATAAAGAAAATAAATAATTGGACTAACCGCCAATTTAGAAAATAAATATTGAATAAAAATGGATAGACATAACTTAGCAAAAATCGAACAGTTAACAGAAAACAACTATACCACGTGGTCCATGAAAATGGAAGCAATTCTAGATTCAAAAGATCTCTTCGAGGACGTAATTGTTAATGACGAGCCAGACTTTACAAAAAATAAACTAGAATATGATATTTGGAAGAAAAAAAATCGGGAAGCATACAGCCTAATAATATTGTCACTTTCGGATGACTTAACAATCATCTTTCGAGGCGATAAAAGGGCCAAAAGAATTTGGTACGACATAAAGAGAAGGTTTGAAGGATCTCTAGAAAATAAAAGGATTGACCTAATGTTGGATCTAGCCAGACTAAAATTGAACCCAAATGAAAATGTTAACATGTATATTGTACGAGCACAGAAACTGGCACAAGAGATCACCCAGCTAGGAAAGACTGTAACAGAAAGAGAACTTGTACGATACATTGTTGAAGGACTCACACCTAACTTTGACACGATCGCAGCAGCACTGTCAATAAACAGAGAAATCTCCTTACCAGACTTGAGACAAACTCTACTGGATTTCGAGAAGAAAAGACAGGACAGAAGCAAAAATCCTGAAAATGCTTTCAGATCATCAGGCAACCAATTCAAAGAAAAGTCATGCTTCATTTGCAAAAGAAAAGGGCATTTCAAGAAAGACTGTTGGTTCAACCCCGACAACAAAGGAAATCAAAAGAATACAACAAACAAAAATAACATGGCCAGTACAAGGAACTACCATAAAGGACCAAAACAAAACAAAGACACAGCCAGATCAGCAATCCAAGAACGAACGGAGGAACCATCCCAACGAAGAGACTCCACTTCAGAATAAGCACTACATGCAAGCACAAGGGAGGAACGCCCGACAACTCAGGACGTGTGGATAATTGATTCTGCGTGCACAAGCCACATGACTTCCCATGGTGATTGGATCGAGCACAAGACGGAGGAGAGAAGAAGCATACAAGTGGCAGAAGAAGGGAGGCACATCGAATCTACCTCATCGGGATTAATACAAGCTACTGTACAAGGTAAGGACAAACTTAACAACGCTGTAACTCTGCATAATGTCCTCCATGTACCACACCTGAAAGGAAATCTAATATCCATTCCAAGCGTAGTAAGAAGAGGGAACTCTGTTCTTTTGAACTCTGAAGGAGCATACATATACTCTTCTGATGACAAGCTAATAGGAACAGGCAACTTTGATGGTAACATGTACACATTGAACCTATCACGTTTATCTGAAGCAACTCATGTCCCAAATGAACATTGTTTGATTTCAAAGGACAATTCTAGGACTGCATGGCACAGAAGGTTAGGACATCCTAGCGACAACAAACTAGACCTGATTTTGAAGAACAATCTTCTAAAAGGCTTGAACTCTATAAATGGTACCCTTGATCAATGTGATGCTTGCTCCTTGGGAAAAATGACCAAAGTACCCTATGTTCACACAGATAACAATCAGGAAAGCTACCCATTTGAAGCCATTTATGTCGATCTCTGTGGTCCAATGAGAATAAACTCCTTGGGCGGAAGTAAATATTTCTTGACCATCGTAGATGGATTTTCTAGGAGAATATTTGTAGAATTTCTCAAAGATAAACTCTCGGCAGCAGAAGTTTTGAAGAAGTTTATTGTAAAGAGAGAAAACGAGCTAAACTCAAAACTAAAACGACTTAGAACAGATAACGGAACAGAATTTATCAATAAAAACCTTGAAACCTTCATAGAATCCAGAGGAATTAAACATGAACTAACTACACCGTACACCCCAAGAAGCAATGGGAGAGTTGAAAGAGCTAACAGAACACTATTAGACAAAGGCCGAACACTTCTGGCAGACTCCCAATTACCCCTACACTTCTGGGCAGAAGCTGTGAATACAGCTGCATATCTGTACAATCTAACTCCCACAACCAATGACCCAGACACTACCCCTATGGAAAAATGGAAAGGTAAAAAACCATCCGTCTCTCACATCATGAGATTTGGTTGTGAAGTCTTCTATAAACTCGAGAATCATCAAAGACACAAACTAGAAGCTAAATCTAAGAGAGGAATATTTGTAGGATATTCGAGATGCAGAAGAGCTTATCGAGTATTTGATATCACAACGAGAGTCATTCTTGAAACCGCAGACATTCACTTCAGAGAGAACAATAATGTCAACTCGGAAGAAAAACAAAGTGATAATAATACGGACACTGACACATATTTCTTAATTCAGGAGGATGAACAACTGGACAATCATGTTCTATCAGATGTTGATATTGAAGAGCCAGCACCAGATACCATGATCAACAGACAGACTGAGTCAAGTGGATCAGACAGACCACAAAGAACTCGAACAATACCTAAAAGATTCGATGACTACGTTCTGGCTACTACGAATGAAACCATTCCGAAAGACTATGATGAAGCCATCGCATGCGAAGACAAGAAACATTGGGAGAACGCAATGCTTGAGGAAATACAGAACATGTACTCACATCAAGTATGGGAACTGGTACCTAGACCTGTAAACGCTAAAGTTGTCAAAAGTAAATGGGTGTTCAAAATATCTAAAGACCAAGAAAACAAAACTTACAAAGCTAGACTTGTTGCAATGGGATACAACCAAATCCCAGGAAGAGATTACAACGAAAGTTTCAGCCCTGTAATTAAAAATGCCACCCTCAGGACTATTTTGTCAATGGCAGCAACAAAAGATTCAGTCATTAAACTATTTGATGTAAAAGCAGCCTATCTAAATGGAAACATTGAAAATACAATATTCATGGAACAACCTGCTGGATTTGTCCAAGACAGAAACAAAGTTTGCAAACTCAACAAAAGTATTTACGGTCTACCTCAATCCGGAAGATCGTGGTATGAGAAATTCAGTCAAGTACTTCATGACTGTGGACTGGAAAAACTTAAATCTGATCCTTGCCTATTTAAATGGAAGAATGAAGACAAATACTTCTATGTAGGGATATATGTTGATGACTTTATCACTGTCTCAGATTCTGAAGATACCTCAAACAGATTCATCAATAAATTGAGACATCACCTGGAAATAAAGGATGTAACATGTAAAGGCATGTTTTTGGGAATCAAGATCATACAAGACAAGGAGGGAATTTCGCTACAGCAAAGCCACTATGTACAACAAATATTGCAGAAATATGGAATGGAAACTTGTAAGGAAGTTCCAACACCAGGTTCCAAAGAAATCAATTTGGACAATCATATTGAAGATGACAATTGTGATCAGCACACTTACCAAGAAGCCCTTGGAATGCTAATGTTTCTAGCTGTTAACACCAGACCCGACATCGCTTACATCACTAGCAAACTTTCACAGTACTCCAGACAACCAAAACAGATGCATTGGACAGCAATCAAAAGAGTGATGAGATACCTACGAGGAACAATTGACCTAGGAGTGAAATTTGAAAGAGGGAAGACTGGAATCCTGAAGTCCTACACCGATGCCAGCTGGTCGACCACTCATGATGGAAAATCCTACGGCGGATATGTATTGAAGCTCGGCGAAGCAACTATAGACTGGAAAAGTAGTAAACAACCACTCGTTGCCCTCTCCACAATGGAAGCGGAAATGATAGCTGCTTGTGAAAGCTGCTGTCAAATCAAGTGGATAATAAACCTGTTACGAGAGCTGGAAGAATGGAATTTCATGGAAAAACCAACTGCGATCTATACAGACAGTCAGTCATTGATCAACTGGATCTCCAGCCCTAAACAAAGCAGTCGCTGTAGACATATCAACAGAAAGTACCACTTCTTGAGAGACTGTTATGAATCCAGAGACATCTGCCTTCTGTACAAGCCATCCCAGGACCTGGAGGCGGATATCTTCACAAAGGACCTATCCCGAGACCAGATGAAGAAACACCTGGAGAGCCTCAGCATCGTGGGAATAAAGCCAAAGTAAGGAGGGAATTGTTACGCAGACTTTGACTTTAATCATCATCGATGCTGACGTCACTACGATGACGTAACTTCCAACAACTACGTTCAACCTTGCTGATGTTTACCGCTAACTTGTCTTAACAATATATGTAATGGAACAAGTCGTTCCTTAAATAAATATATATTTGTTTTTATCTAAAGGGATGTCCTCGTAACTACAACATACGTGAGTACAAAAACAACCAGAAATCCTCAAAAAGAATAACCGTATTTTGCTAAGCCTATATCACTTATTTTCTCTATGTTTGAGCGATTCTGCCCCCTTATCAAAGCTTTTTTTATTGTAGTTGCTTAACCATTATTTGATGGTGGTAATATACGAAGAAGGAGTTAATAATGAGTTTAAATACCCGCTTCGAGAAGCATGGGAATTGAAGAAGCCTAAATGGGGTAAAAGTATTTGTTGATAGGGTACCTCCTTCATAGTTTGCTTCAACGCCACGTGATTCTCGATATGCTTTTTATAAATTTCGCCATATGGTGCCTAGTGTATAGATACTATCAAATAACCAAGAAAAGCTAGCAAAACACCACTATAAGAAGGTATTTGAAATATGAATAAAAACTGAATAATATATTTGAAATGATTACTTTGCAGAATTATTGGCAATAATGAAACAGAAATATAATATATTTGATTCTTTGTATCTGATTATGACAGTAGGTAGTACTTAATCTCTTCAATAGTATATCAAAATATTGTAATCACAAGCAGGAGTCTCTTTCTGTCAAAGTTCTTACTCCTTTTCAATGAAATCATTTCTTTGACAATAAATTGCTAGTTTGTGCGATGGTAAAAACGTGAGACAAGCGTTTCTACCATATGCATTTTTCAAGCGAAGCTGTCCACCTGTT
>CP092870.1:85847570-86038535 GCA_030710605.1 Cordylochernes scorpioides | reverse complement strand
AAGCATCGAGAATGCGAGGCATCTATGTGAGGAAGCCTCACCATTGGGAACACCCTCCTCAAAGTGTTCCCCTATAGAAAACGCGCCGAGAAAATAGTGGTTAGGATCCTCCTAATCGCTGTAGGGGAGGAAGATATCGTCGCGGCGCCGCGGCCCTACTGCTGTCTCCCTTACCCATGAGGTAGTAGCAAGTAGACCACCAGTAACAGGGAGGCCTTGGCCCTTCTAAATGAAAAATTGAAACTTTACCAGCTCCCTGCCAAGCTGGTGATTGTCTCGACCCCTGTCTACATCACCTACGGCATCAGGATTAGCAAATTCTACTGTCAGGGACATCGGTGAGCCACTTGCTCCTTGAGGATCAATGGGGAACTTCCGGCAGGGCCCGGTGTCATAAGCTTCCTCCTCCAGGCCTATACCTTCCAACAACTTCCCCAAACCATCCGCAAAGCTATCTGCACCCATCAAGCAGACCCCATTAACCCTTCAGCCTGCCGCTTCTTCGCCTGGGGCGAACTGCCCTGTCCATCCCCAGAAGACTCCAATTCCTAAGCCTTCTGTTCCGGCGCCGAGCACCAGCCAGATTCTGTCACTACCTGCGCACTTCTTGACCGTTATTGAGCCAACAGAGGTTATTTCTAAAGAGTCCAAAGACAAGACTGTACCATCCATCCAGTCTTCTACCCTTTTGGGCCAAATCAAGCTACCCCTTCAGGAGGACTTTCCTAGTCCCTCTTTATGAGGTGGTTTATAAGGAAGAATATTAAACGCGGTTTTATACCGCCCGAGAGGAGGAACTCCTCGAGCAAATATCGCCTAGACATAAGACGATTCTGTGCGAATTATTTAACGTTGCAATTGAGCATGTTGGGAACAAACTGCGCTATAGGCAAGCGCCTGTTCAAACTCAGGGCGACTTGTGACCCTTGATAAGAACCAGACGTCTGTGATGTAATTGTACATATTCAGATGTAAATATGGTTTTGCATATAGACAGCACGAGTTAGGATATATATAGAGATAATTGGAAGCTGTCGGTTAGTTAGGAAAGTTCCGTTCTTAAATAAAGAAGTGTTCACCATCGTATCCCGATTCCCCTTGAAGAAACGAAACATGGTGGCAGCGTGAAAGCGGTAAAAGCGTAAAAGCGGTAAAAGCGTAAAAGCAATTTTCAAAATTATAAAGTCGATATATAAGTAAATTATTTTTTTTTAAGAAAAGAAAAATGGCTGATTATAGGCAAATTGCTGCGGCAAGCAAAGAGAAAGCTGTACCTGTTGAAATTGTGGATCCATCAACAAAGGATTATCTACAGAGCGGTGAAAAGGCTAAATTATCCCGTTGGAAGCCCATCGATTCTCTGTGCTTAGAAGACTTCAAGGAATCCGAAGACGACGATGGAAAGTACAGTTCATCGGCATATATGGAATGGCCAGAAATCTTGAAGAAAGAAGTCTTAAGACCCGAAGCTTTAGAAAAGGCAGTCAATCTGGAAGATTCTGAGAAGGCGGCAGAAAGTCAACAACTCTCCAAAAGACATTTAGAGGAATCGAACAAACAAGGCTCGTGCATAAAAGCTGAATTAAAAACTTGGGAAGATCCTATTGAATCCAACTTAGTAGCTGCAGTTTCCGAGGAAGAGCTGGCCGGCGAATCTGAAAACCTCATCCAAGATTCACCTCAATCAGATGCTCCAAGGGAAGCTGAAAATTCTAGCAAGGAGTTAGCCGAAGAATCTGATGGAAATACTCAAGTTAACAAGCAGTACGTGTATACACCAGACTATTCTAATATTATACTAAGGCCTTTTACAGACCAGGAAACTATCGAAGAAATGCCTGAAATTATTGAAATGGAAAACCAAGTGGAGCTCGATCTAACTTATTTAGAAAGCTGTTTAGGATTAAGCACGGTTAAAATTACATTTACTTTTCGATCTATTTTGGAAGATAAGTATGATAAAATTGAATTGAAAGGACGTGGCCGTTTAAGTAATTGTTACAAAATCTCTGATACGGAGGTATGCAAATTTGTAATGGTGGCTAAAAATGATGCAAATAAGTATGCATCCTATTTGTATGCAGCATATAGCTCAGAAGGATTTAAATTTGAAGACGTTTCAAATGGAATTCTTGAATTACTCAATATTGAAGTAGGAAAGGTGAAATACAAGGATACGAAATATTGTAGAAAATGCAAGTTAAACAAGGAAGAAATTGGTTTGCCATGTCACAGGCTATGTAAGACCTGCTGGATCGGTCATGTGAGTGAACATCTTTCTTCTGAGAAACTTGAAGATCCTATAACGTGTCCAAATGAAGAATGCAAAGAAACTTTGAATTCTGAACAATGAAAATTGTACAAAAGTGAAAATTGTACAAAAGTGAAAATTGTACAAAAGTGAAAATTGTACAAAAGTAAAATTGTACAAAAGTAAAATTGTACAAAAGTAAAATTGTACAAAAGTGAAATTGTGCAAAAGTAAAATTGTACAAAAGTAAAATTGTACAAAAGTAAAATTGTACAAAAGGAAAATTGTACAAAAGTAATTGTACAAAAGTAAAATTGTACAAAAGTAAAATTGTACAAAAGTAAAATTGTACAAAAGTAAAATTGTACAAAAGTAAAATTGTACAGAAGTTAAAATTGTACAAAAGTGAAAATTGTACAAAAGTGAAAATTGTACAAAAGTGAAAATTGTACAAAAGTAAAATTGTACAAAAATGAAATTGTACAAAAGTAAAAAAGTGAAAATTGTACAAAAGTGAAAATTGTACAAAAGTGAAAATTGTACAAAAGTGTAATTGTACAAAAGTGTAATTGTACAAAAGTGAAATAGTACAAAAGTAAAATTGTACAAAAGTAAAATTGTACAAAAGTAAAATTGTACAAAAGTAAAATTGTACAAAAGTGAAATAGTACAAAAGTAAAATTGTACAAAAGTAAAATTGTACAAAAGTAAAATTGTACAAAAGTGAAATAGTACAAAGGTAAAATTGTGGTTCCTGTGGGATTCCTTTGAAGGTGCGGAGTGACAATTCGGATCACTATGGCAAATCAAGGGAAGCTTGTTCTGCTCCCTCTATAATAGGTGTTGTGAATGCTATTGATGAAAAGGAGTAAAGGATTCTGAAGCGAAGCCAAAGGGCGACGGATTAAAGGATTCTGATGCGAAGCCTAAGGGCGCAGGAGTACGAGGACTGCCTCCATTGGAAAGGCCAACCCACACACTTCGGATGCTACTACGGATGTGGCCGGATCATCAACATCTCCTGGAAGAACAGTTCGTCCGCCCAGACGTTTTGGAGAGGACTGGAGCTAATCTCTAAGAGGGGAGATGTGATGTAATTGTACATATTCAGATGTAAATATGTAAATATGGTTTTGCATATAGACGCTCGAGTTAGGTTATAAATAGAGACAAATGAATGTTGTCAGAGAGTTAGAAAGTTCCGTTCTTAAATAAAGAAGTGTTCACCATCGTATCCCGATTCCCCTTGAAGAAACGAAACAACGTCCCCTCAGAGAAGGCTTCGTCTGGTGTAAATATATATTTTTTATCTTTGTAAAACCCCTTGTGAATAAATTTGCTAATTGTTATTTTCTATCTCTTTAGAACACTACCCCGTCCTACAAAAGAGTTTAGGGGGACACAGACGGTTCTAAGCCCCCTATATAAAATATAACCTACAAAAGGTATGTATATATAAATTGTATGTATATATATTCGCACTCGGGTAAAACCCGGGCGTTGCCCGGGCCATTCGTCTAGTTGAATATAAATGATTACAGCGCCATCTGTATCTAGGAATATAAACTATTTTGTGCAATTTTTTTAATAAAACGATTTCCTGCTGTTCTTACTATGATGAACATATTGGAAAGGATATAATAAATTAATTTGGCCCAGGCACTAGGAGAGGTCATCACTGATAATAAAATCCTCGAAATTCCTTTTTTAAAATCAAAATGTATGTATATATAAATTTTTATGTTTAAATATTGAGAGACATAATGCATAATAATGTTGAAGCAGATTATTGGATTTAAACAGATAAATTAATTTCTTACTATCTTGATTTTGACAGTTTTTATTTTAATCCAAAGAAGGTTTGAGATAAGAGCCTGAGAGAATATTTGGGTTTCTCCCTTCTTTGAAGTCTTGAACAATCTCTGAGAAAATAAGTTTCAACAGTTTCAGCAGCTTCATACATTGCACACATGTGCATCCAGACATCATAATTATAGTGATGATATTATGAACAGTGAGAGGGGGGTTGTTTCATACTTCTAATTCATAAAAATTCGTCAGTATATTGTTCGGCAGCTGTATTACAGTTTAATTGATCGAGTGTATTTCTTACAGCGCGGTCAAAAATGATTTATTTTTGCCTATCTTATTACAGCGACGCCAGAAAGAGAGATTCGGCAAATTTAGAAGATAACCATTAGAGAACACTTGCGCCTTAAGGAATAATTCCGGCGGGGGCGTAGAAGGAAAGCGACATTCTGGTGAGGGGAGTTCGACAGCCAGGAGCCTCGGAAAGATGGCGCCAAACAAAGCCCGGAGGATAGCAGCTGTTAATCTGACCGCGGAGGTTCCCTGAAGTTGACAGACCGTGTTAGCGACTGGACATTACGGAGTAAGTTTTTCTGTGGGAAGTGGACACTGGGAGGAGTGCGTCGGTCTACAGCGGATCAGCCTACAAGTCGTTGTCATCCAAGTCGGACAAGGACTGTATGTGGAGGGACGCTTCACAAGAAGGACATCCAAAGCACCAAGAATGCTACTGTCGGGGAGGTGAGAAACAAGTTCCTTATATTGTATTTCTTCCAGTTCATACCACTTTAATAAGGTCCTAACACTTAGCTGCCTCATTACACGAACTCACGTGTCGTCTTTGTACCATCCTGAATAGACAAAGATCACAAATGACCTCGGGGTACCGACGCAACAATATCATATATGCTATAATATTTATGAAAGAGTTCAATGCCTTCAATCATTGAAATCAGGTAATTCCATCGTGATCACTACACCAAACAGAAGAGTTAGTATCCATTTTAATGATACACAAGTAAACAATATAAACAATATATATAGTACAACATATTAACACGCCAGCGATTTATATGTAAAATATAATATTTTACGATATTTTAAATAGATAAATATATTTATATGCTGTCCTTACTTTGATAAAAAGTATTTTGAGGATTCTCTTACCAGTGATGACCTCTCCTAGTGGTTGCGGAAATTTAATCTATTAGATCCCTCCCAATATTCTCATCATATTATGGGAAGTGGGAAATTATTTTATTAAAAAAATAAGCGCTAAATTGTTTACATTCCTACATACTGTTGGATCGTTTTTGAAGACAACTCTCAGATTTATAAAATTAATTAATTAAACTTTAAACATTTTTAGATATATATAGAAACGAGTTAATTACCTCGTATTTAAGGCATCAAAAGAATAATCTAATTTTCATACATTTTCTAACCAGATTCAACTTGTGCAAAACAGACGACAAAGCAAAAATAAACAAATTAATCATAGAGGGTAAGTTCCTATTTTTTACAAGCTTTCACACTCAAGGAATATTCAACTTCTTGCTTCACATACAGATGGCGCTGTAATCATTTAGATTCAACTAGAAACAAGGGTCTCCTGGGAGATTCTCCCATATTCTAGATGGGGGCATGAAATACCAAGTGAAAATATAAGTTGAAATATCAAATTTTCTAACTTCCATCTTACATAAGGTGCTAAATCTATGCAACAGGAATAAACAAATTTGCATACCCCCATTCTAGAACCTTGATACCCAGGCCATTGTTGCTACTTAGAATGAATAGGAATTCAGATTTCAATCATACCTGCAATACCATTATGTAGTCACAATTGTGTTGGGTTTGACATTGTGTGAGAATAATATCACCGGGTTTTCCCTGTGAATTTGTATAGATCTAAAGTGATATCTAGTTCTAAGTCTTATTGAAATTTTACGTCATAATTATAATTGTTATTATAATTTTAATAGTATAAATTCATCATTAGTTTTAAAGAACTTTTTAAAAGTGCAAATAAAACAACAAAAGTAGTTGTTGTTTTATCTGCATGTTTAAAAAGTTCTTTATAAAAAAAGTTGGATATTTTAAAATTAAAAATATATATAAAGATAGTCAGTTGAAAATTAAAAATATGTACAGTTACTTGACATTGTAATTAGAATTTATTTTAAAACAAAAAAAAAATGATGAATTAAAAAAGTTTATTTATCTATTTATTCAACTTTATTTACCTATAACACAACAAAGTGTGATGTCCCGTTAAAGACACTGGCGCCAAATGAAAAAATATATATAGAGAAAAAGAAAAATGCATATACCTATATGCATATATAAGTATATGCATGTGTGTGATGATATTATCAAGTTAATTGATAATTTAATTATATCATCGCACAGATAATTTCTGGACCAAACTCTCAGAATCACAGACAGACTCAGGGAGGATAATTGGGTGAGCCTGGCTCATCAATAGTAAACCCTCTCTTCAGTTTCCCCATTTTAATCTACACAAGACCGTTCTAATAATGTATTATTCAGCTTTTGCTTATATATTCATCAATTTGTAGAAATTCTAAGGAACATACCGTAGCTCAGTTGGTTAGAGCGTTGTGTCAATAATGCGAAGGGCGTAGGTTCGATTCCCCATAGGTATGCATTTAAGAATATGTATTTAAGGGCCGACATTTAAGGTTATGCATTTAAGGGCAGACATTTACGGATATGCATTTAAGGACAGACATTTAAGGATGTGTATTTAAGGATATTAATTTAAGGACATGCATTTAATGATATGCATTTACGGATATGCATTTAAGGGCATGCATTTAAGGAGGTGTATTTAAGGGAATTCATTTAAGAGTGTGCATTCAAAGGTATGCATTTAAAGTCATGCATTTAACGATATGTATTTAAGGGCATGCATTTAAGGAATCTATGGACATAGATTTGAAGACAGTAAAGCGAGCGGTCTGGTAGACTAAAAGACGCGATACCAAGGGTCCATCACTGACAAGCCAGGCCCTCCCAATATTTCCGTCTCAGTAAGGATTTTTCTTTTTAAATATTAGCGCTAGATATTTTTATTATTCTTACATATCATATACATTTTTGTGGTGTTGGCCTTCTATCTAATATAAGAGAGAAACAATGCTTGTGTGTGATAGGTATTTTGGAACAAATAACGTGAAGGCTTTAGGTAAGAAAAAAAAAACATGGGGGTAGAAGGGAAGTGTGTGAAATGGCACCAACACGTGGTAACGATGTTTTACAAGAAAATTCCGCCCACAATTGTGATCCCATTGTGACAGAAAGACAATGAATTTAGACGATATTCCGCATTGAGAGGAAACACAGGGACTTCCCGGTCTGTGCAAGGTCTGCACGTTTTTCATTGTGAGCTGAACAAGGATGTGCCGGAGTCAGGCGTTCTTCTGCATCTTTCTGGTGGGACTTCTGCAGGGCGCCCAGGCCCTCTGTAAGAACGACCCGATTGGCATGCGGGTGTGCGGTGAGTTTCCATGCTCCCAGAATTGTTCTTGTCGAGTACGTATTCGGTCTTGTTGGTGTGGTCAGGTAAGTTTACGTTGGGTTAGTTTTGTCATGTGCCAAGAGATCTTGGGAAGACTGATATATCTACAATTGGAAGAAGACTCGTGTATCTACAATTGGGGGAAGAAGACTTATGTAACTTATGTTTCTACAATAGGAAGGTAGAAGACTTATGTATCTACAATTGGGAGAAAACTTATGTGTCTAAAATTGGGGGGAAGAAGACTTATGTATCTACAAACTGTGCGGGCAGCCAGCGAAAAATAACATCGCATTAATATAATAAGCTATCAACTTGGCGCCATCTATAGCTCAAAATTAGCACTTATTTTTAACGGAATTTTTTAAAAATACATTATATTAAGGGCTATTTCCACAGACCTTCTGTAAATATTAAATTGACGATGCTCTTCCTTTTTTTTTTTTCAAATTTGATCGTTACAGTAAAATGTCTTTATAAATCTCTTTATATATACCAAAAGTTTCACCATTCCCTTTAAATATGCATTATTTTCATGCATATTTGAAAGGAGAGGTTCCAGTTTTGGTACATCAATACCACTTTCAGCAACTTTATTAGCCTTAAAAATTAGTGCCAAAATTTTTTCCATATTTAAGCATCTCAAATCTACTTATAAATTCAATTGTGCATACTATAGCTAAAAATATTGTGGCGAAGAAATATTTTATTATTTAATTTAATATTATTCAATGAAAATATATTCAACAGATTATAAAAATATATATTAATCTGTATTTGTGAATTCATCTTTAAAATATTTCTTTGCTTGCTTGCTTAAGATTCTCTAGCTGTAAAAGAGTTTTTTTGGGGCTGACCTGTTAATAATTGTCGACTCGTCGCTGTGACGTCATCAATAAATACTTTTACATCTTAGGATATTTCAAGGCTTGATTTCTACGCCACAACTGGTGAAGAAGCTGGACCGATACCCATTAAGAAATAAAAGAAAAATTGATTCTGTTGAACCAGAAGAAACTTCTATGAATGTAAAGACGGAAGCAGGTACCCAAATAAGCAACTACGTTGTTCAACATCTGCCAAGGAACCCTTCCATTTTCTCCGGGGAGGATGGTGAAGATCTCCAAAAATGGTTAAAAGGGTATGCACGTGTGGCAAAGTACAACCATTAGGACGAAACCCTTTGTCTTACTAAAGTTTATTTTTATCTGTCTGGAACTGCTCTCAAATGGTTTGAGAACAACGAAGAAAGCATCCAGACTTGGAAGGAATTCACATCTCAATTAGAGAATGTGTTCGGAAAAAAAGAAAATTCAAAATTGCAAGCGGAGAAGAAACTTAAAACACGGGCACAATTAAAAGGCGAAAGTACCGAATTTTACATCCAGGATGTCCTGTGCTTGTGCAAAGAGGCTGATCTTCAAATGAGCGAGGAAGATAAAATCTCGCACCTCATGAAGGGGATAGCTGAGGAGCTTTATCAAGCACTCCTACCGAGGGATGTACAGAGCACCGAGCAATTCATTACAGAATGTCGCCGTGTCGAAGCGCTCCGTTGTAGGCGAGTTACCCCAACCAAGTACGAGCGCCTACCAAATGTAGCCTCTCTCTGTGACCAGGATTACGGAGAAGATCTGTCATCGCTGATCCGAAAAATTGTTCGTGAAGAGATAAAGCAAGTATTGGACTCTCCTCATGAGGAGCCTAAAATCGCTGTCATTGAAGATTTAGTGAGGGAAGAGATTGTAAAGACCTTGTCACCTAGATCAAAACCTACAATAAGTCCCCCTCAAGCAACCAGGCCGGAACCAAATACTAGATACGAGGCCCAAACGATACGACCGCATCCTGAACCTCATTACCGAAAGCAAGGAAGAAGATGTGACACCAATGAATGGCGGACAACTGAGGGAAAGCCAATCTGTTTCTACTGCGGACGCCCAGGTCACGTCGTCCGCTATTGCCGCGACAGGAAGAGACACAATGAGGAGAGGAGAAATGAATATTTCCGAAGAAAGAAAGACGCAAAGGAATTCTACAACTCTCAAACCGAATCTCAGGAACCCAACGATGAATCATCGAGGAAAATTTTCAGTCGCTACCGAAGGCCTACCCCATATACCGGTCGAAACAGACAAAATTTCTCACCTGCTAAAAGACCTAGCTGGTCGCCCCGCCATCAAAATTAGATGATAGACCATATTGGAGGTGAGGCCGCAAAGTTAAGAAATCCTACCTTGCCGACCACATTATAAATAAGAAAAAACTACATTGACGTAAATATAGACCTGCCAAGCCCTCAGGAAGAAGTTATCTCAACTGAAAGAATACATCCCCACTGAACGAACACAACAACCACAGACCCGCGAAGAGATCTCAAGCCCTATCACCCGTTCTCGGGCCTTGAAACTGAGGATGTAAGTCTCCTTCTGAGCATCGGGTCGATGCTCTTTATAGGAGGAGGCTATGTGGCGAAGAAATATTTTATTATTTAATTTAATATTATTCAATGAAAATATATTCAACAGATTATAAAATATATATTAATCTGTATTTGTGAAATCATCTTTAAAATATTTCTTTGCTTGCTTGCTTAAGATTCTTTAGCTGTAAAAGAGTTTTTTTGGGGCTGACCTGTTAATAATTGTCGACTCGTCGCTGTGACGTCATCAATAAATACTTTTACATCTTAGGATATTTCAAGGCTTGATTTCTACGCTACAATATCATCAATAACTTATCGCCCTCTATCTCTGAGAAATTAAAAATATATATATAATTAAAATTTATTTCTACAGCCCTTATCCTGCAATGAAAAAATTGAAAGAGGGAGGGTATGGCTCATCCATATGTCCATAATTTGTTCAAAACACAAATTTACTGTATTCAACAGAAAGTGCAAGTTATATAATAAATTCAGTCTAATACAATAATGAAGCGGTCTGGAGATTAAAATGGTTAAACCGCTGGGATTGAAAATCATCGTTAAAAATGTTTATAATTCTCAGCTATACTAGAAAGTTTCTCATGTGAGAGGATATGCATTACTTGTATGTATTTACACGTAATTATACTGTCCTCGAGGTTTAGGTCCATAATTTGCTTAAACATCATAATCAATATTCCTCCTACAGTTTCATATATATAAGAAGAATCACCAAATAAAATTGTTGAACTCTTTGAAGCGGTCTGATGGATTAAAATTTGCGAAATGGCTAAGAGAGTTCACTATTGATGAGTCAGGCCCTTACAATATTTTTCATCGCAGTAAGGACATTAGAAAGCTTATCTGTAAAAGAAACATTTGTGGAGAGACAACACTTAAGGAAGTGGAAAGTCTTTTATATCGCCGGTCGACTGTTTTTTGAAGGAGACAGAGACAATTCTGTTCACACTTGGTTATCTCGTGTATCTTCGATAAAGGTCACTGTGCAACAAATATCTTTCAAAGTTAAAATTATCGTTAAAAATTCTTAGCTATATTAAATAGTTTCTCATGTGGGGGATATGTATTTACATATTACATGTAATTCTACTGTCCTCGACGTTTATGTCCATAATTTCAAAGTTATTAATATCTGAATCCCGATGTGTGATAAAAGGTACAACTTCCATAAGTATATATGTACTACTATTAAATAGTAAATAATATTTAGAATCTGTGTGGGTAATTGGCCACATCATATACACTCCAGCAACCTAGGTCAACCAGATAAATAATATCAATCCAGATAAAAAAAGAAACAATTCAATGTTCATCAATAATACTTGTGTGCAGGTGACGAAACTGAACTTCTGGAGAACATGTGGAAGAAATGTATGACCCCAGTTAAAGTCACCTACGAGGTAAACTATGTCACCAAGACTGATTGTTTACACTTGCGTACATTTCACTTCTTTAGAGAATTGGTAACATTCACAACAGAACAGCGTAATAATGAATAAACATTAGCCCTCCTAATACAGCTAAACCTGTCTATAGCGCCCCCTCTTGGGACTCACCAAAATAGGGTGCTATAGAGAGGGTATGCTATAGACATGTCACTTTTAATGTAAATCGCATCGTACTACGTATTTAAAATCGGGCGCTATATAGAGGGAGGCGCTATTTAGAGGGGGCGCTATAGACAGGTTTAACTCTATTTTTTTTATCGAAGTGAGGACAGTCGAAAGTTTGCTTCATATAAAAAAGAAAAATATGCGCTTAATAATTTCATTTTGGTGCATATAGATGACGCGTTATTGCCTTATGTTTAATTTATGTCTAACTGGCCTTGTATCAATTGTTTGCGGAAGTGCATTGTTCGATGCAAATATATTTTATGTAATTCTACTGTCCTCAAAGTCTATATCGCGGGAAATACGTGGTGTCGCTGTAAACCCACTGGCGATTCTCTACCAAACTCTGCAGTTGTGGCAGAGGCACCCCATGCACCTATTGACTGTATATAGTTGTATATAGCTAATTATTATCTTAAAATAATAGTGCAGACTGTACACTTTTTCAGGTATTGACAAGTTTTCAATAAAATTATGTTAATTGTCAAATGATTATATCATAGTTTGCTTAAATACGATAAACAAGAATCACCTTATAATATAATGGCAGAATCTTTAAAAAGTGGTGTGAGTCACAAACTGGATAAACTGCTTGGAGAGTTCACTATTGATGAGCCAAAAGCCTTCCCTATATTTTCATCGCAGTAAGGACAGTGGGAATTTTATTTTATTATGAAAAAAAAAAACATTCTCAATAGTTTTATTTCGTTTATAAACGTATTTATAATACTTAGAAAATTATATAAAATTAAATATAAACACAAAAAGCATAATAAAACGTAATTAATAATAAATCTATATTAATAAAATGCAAATTTCATAAGTGGTGTTCGCTAAAAACTTTCGTTACAATGCATCAATTTCGACCAAATTTTCAACATTTATGTAAAACGAGATGGAGCAGGTTTTGCTTAACATCAAAATATTTTTCCTAACTTTAACATGCGTAACTTCGCTGTTATCGATTAAATACAAAAAAAATCAACAGAGTTAATTTTATTTATATATAAATACAAAAAAAAAAATTCAGCAATTCATTCAACTCAATCTAAAAAAATATTCAAAACAAGCAATTTTAAGATAACACCATATGTAAAACAGTCGGCCAAGAAAACAACAACGATATTACATCTTTCTCACATATTCACACACAATCTTGATTAATAATTAAAACTAATCTTTAACATTGTTTATTATACTTCATAATATATAATATTCGTTAGGCAAACTTTCACTCGGATAAAACCCGGGCGAAGCCGGGTACACATCCGCTAGTATAGTGCTAATATAATGCTTTCTTTACTTGGCTGTGCTTAAGTGATTGTGTTTGATATTAAATAAATTACAACGACAAGTTAACATTGGCAAAAACTTCTCTTCGAAACAACTCTATATACTCTTAAAATTAGATGTATGATGAAAATGCAATTTGAAACATAGGCTATTAAAAGCCTAATCACACACAAAAATGAAACTAATCTACTTATATAATTGCCTTATTCTGTCTGTGTGAAGTTCACGGATAGATTTTGGTCAGAATGGATAAAATAAAAAAAGTGTCAAGGGATGGGAATCGAACCCACGACCTTCCGCTTACCGGGCAGATGCCATGACCACTAGGCTACCCTGGACATATTTTTCCGTTCATAAAGTTAATTATATTTTATTATATTATATTATATTTTCAAGACACACACAGTTTGGGGCGGGACGTTTGACAAGAGAGACATCCACGGCGCCAATTTATAATTGTAACGAATAGTATTTTAATTAAAACATTTTAAAAACACATAGTTTGGAACGGGACGTTTCACAAGAGTGACATACATGGCGCCAATTTATAATTGTAACGAATAGTATTTGAATTAAAACGTTTTTAAAATATATACGCACTCGGGTAAAACCCGGGCGTTGCCCGGGCCATTCGTCTAGTATAATCATAAATACATTATAAAATGTAATAGGTATATTCAACACTAGTTGACGTGCATTGTATATCATTTTTAGTACTATGTAAATATGTGTGGGTTAACGGAGGATCTCTTAACCCAAGCATGTCAAACTCGCGGCCCGCGGGCCTCATGCGGCCCACAACGAATAAATTTGCGGCCCACCAGATAATATATTTTAATTTAAAAAATATATAAATTAAAAAAAAAATGAATAAAAATGTGTAGCCTAATTTTTAAAAATTGTAATTATACATAATTTATTTATTAATAACGAACCACTGGTCGCCATACATAAGTCGTAAGTTTTGATAATATTATACCTACATACATAACGTATGTACATCGCCATAAGTATTGTGTGCCTTAAAGTTTAAAAAAAAATATTCTTTCGCAGTACTAGAAAAATTTTTTTTTAAAGTTACGTTCAATAATTTGTGCAGTTATTCTGTGTCTGGTAAGTTAAAAAATATTAATTTTAAAATATTAATTAAAACGCTTTATTATTTTGTGTTAGCGATTCCAAATCTTTGGAAGGCAAGTTTACTTTGTTTTCTTCGATTTTCTCGATAAATATAGAATCAGTACCTAATCATATGCAAATGGAGGTAATAGATATCCAGTGCGATTCAGATTTAAAGGCAAAATTCATTGAAGTTGGCGTTTCTGAATTTTACAAATATTTGCCAGCCAGATTTGAAAACACTCGAAGATTAGCATATGAAATTATGTCCATGTTTGGAAGTACTTTTCGGTGCAAGCAGTTATTTTCACTTATGAAAGGAAATAAGTCTCCAATCAAGTAGAGAATTACTGACGTTCACCTTGGGTCAGTTTTAAAATTAATCACTGCGAACAAGATTTCCTCCGAAGTAGGAAAGATGGTAGCAGAAAAGAGATGCCAAATATCAGGGAGAAAATATTAACTTACTTTCTTTTTTCTTATTAGTATTTTTTAAAATAAACCTACATAAATGTTACTATAAAAATTTAATTACTAGTTTTCTTTTTTTGCGGCCCACATAGTCTTATTACTTTTTTATTTGGCCCGTGTTAGGATTTGAGTTTGACATGCTTGTCTTAACCCGACTTATAAAGAAAAGATCTGAGAAAAACGAAACATTTTAATATTAGAGGAAACTCAGTTTCCCAAGATGTGAGTTATGCATAGAGCAAGTTCACACAGGATGTCCCAAAGTATTTTCTTCATTGTCCTTAGTTTCAGGTGGAAAGACAAAAATTGACAGTTTGACATATCTATCAACGTTAAAAGTAAAATATTTACAAGTTTTTCTCTGATTCATTGACCAATGAGAGGTATGTCTACTTGTAATACCAGTTTTACAGTTCAGTAATCTGAGAATATCGTTAAAAAATGAAAGATAATAGATGACTAGAAGACACACAGTGTCTGTTATGTCTCAACACCAAGACTGTAAATAGCTGATTTCCCTTAAATATATTATTTGATTATTTGATTTCTAAACGAGGTAACCGCGAAAGAAGGAATAGATGGTGTGATCCAATTGATAATTTGAGCAATTCTTGTTCCCTAACTTTTATGGCTTGTTGCAGGAGATGGAAAACTTCTTCGCCTGCTTGACTGGGGAACGTGTGAGTCTTCTGCAGACCAAACTGCTCATCTGCAACGCTCCGGAATGCCCAGAGCTTTTAACAGTAAGAATTAATTTTACATTCTCTCTATCCTTAATTACATATAACTCTTCCGAAATTCACTTTTACATTCTTTATCCTTAATTACATATACTCTTCCGAAATTCACTTTTACATTCTTTATCCTTAATTACATATACTCTTCCGACATTCATTTTCTCATTATCTATCCTTAATTATGTATATCTTTCTGACATTCACACACACACTTTTACATTCTCTATCCTTAATTACATATAATTCTTCCTGAGTTTACTTTTATATTCTCTATCCTTAATTACATATACTCTTCAGACATTCATTTTCTTATTATCTATCCTTAATTACATATACTCTTCCGACATTCATTTTCTCATTATCTATTCTTAATTATGTATATCTTCTCTGACATTCACACACACACTTTTACATTCTCTATCCTTAATTACATATAACTCTTCCGACATTCATTTTCTCATTATCTATCCTTAATTACATATACTCTTCTGACATTCATTTTCTTATTATCTATCCTTAATTACATATACTCTTCCGACATTCATTTTCTCATTATCTATCCTTAATTACATATACTCTTCCGACATTCATTTTCTCATTATCTATCCTTAATTATGTATATCTCCTCTGACATTCATACACACACACGCTTTTACATTCTCTATCCTTAATTACATATAATTCTTCCGATATTTCTTTTACATTCTCTATCCTTGATTATGTATATCTCCTGTGATATTCACTTTTTTTATACATTTCTCTATCCTTAATTAAATATAATTCTTCCGGAATTAACTTTCACATTCTCTATCCTTAATTACATATATCTCCTCTGAGATTCATATACCTCCATATCTTCTATATCCATAATTACATATAATTCTTCCGGCATTAACTTTCACATTCTCTATCCTTAATTACATATATCTCCTCTGAGATTCATATACCTCCATATCTTCTATATCCATAATTACATATAATTCTTCCGGAATTAACTTTCACATTCTCTATCCTTAATTACATATATCTCCTCTGACATTCATACACTTCCATATCCTCTATATCCATAATTACATATAATTCTTTCGGCATTCATATTCTCTATTCTTAATTATATATATATTCTATGGCGACTTTCACTTTAGTAATTTTCTTAATTATGAATACGTCTTTCAAAATTCACTTTCATTCTTAATCCTTAATTATCTATATAATTTACAGACATTCACTTTCACATTCTCTATCCTTAATTATACATTCTTCTTCCGATATTCACATTCTCTTTTCTTAATAATTATGTGTAAATATTTCTTCCAACATTCTCACGTCAATAGAGATTTGCCGATGATTTTTAGACATAACACTTTAGAATTGGGAGAGAGCTATCTACAGTAGTTATCTATGGATCTAGAATTTCATTAAAAGAAAATAATTCTAGTGGAATAAGAGAAGAGAAAAAATAACTTTTTCTCGAAATATATTAAAATTAATATTTAAAATCTATTTTTATGCCATGTTAAAGAGCACAGAAACTAAACTTAGCCTACACGTTTTTAAAAAATATTTTTTTTTTCAATTTTTTGATACAAATTAATATCGACCTATCTTAGGAACATTTTTGCAAAGACGTTGATTTTTGAACGGTGAAGTTTTCCATAAAAGAAGCTTCATCAGAATCGGAAAAATGATTTGTAAAAAAAAAAAGGTTAAAATAAAATAACGTAAATGATGGATTTTTCACTTTATGTTATAATTTGTAACATATATATTGTAAAATATTAATTATTATAAAATAAAATTTGAATATCTTCACATGCTTAGGTTTTTCTCGTTATACCTTTGAGAATTTTCTTGTCGGTATACCTGAAATATTTTGTACATATACAGGTAAAGCGATGAAGAAAACTGTTTTACATTCTTTACTGAATATACAAAATAAAATTAATTTTAAAATTCAGAAAATTACCTGGATGCACAACTAAAACTACAAACTCCTTCATTTGTGAAACGAGGGACATTTGAAATACCTTTTGAGAATAAAATATGTTTTAAAATTGACGTATATTTTCAACTTTTTATGGAATTAAAAGGATTCAATGGTTTCAGAGATGAAGAGGAAAGGAAAGATCACATTGTATAAACTATTTGGTAACACATAGACAATGGATATTTTGAATAAACAATGGAGGGCTCTATTCATCATTGTTGAATTCAAAAACAAGGCTTGTTTGTTGTAATATTGGAAATAGTGATGAAAGATCTTTAAATCTCAGTATATTCAAAACACATAACATTACATTATTTTTCCGAACGGAATTCCTACACAGTTCCATCCAAATTTTATAGTCACTCAATTTGTCACATCACACGGAAAATTTCAGAAATACTTACATAAAAGAAGTCTATCACAGAAACACCAAATTGTTCCTGCGGAGAAACTGAACAAACTGCTCTTCACCTTATCTACGACTGTCCGAACTTTACAGAAGTGAGACATCGATTGTTCCCTGATTTAAATGATTTAACTCTCTTACATCAGCCATTTTGTCTATATAAATTTTATGAACTCTGTCAATTAATACATGTAAATTTGTAAATATTTAAATCTAAGTTCTAATTTGTTTTTGTTGTTTTGTTTGGTTCCTCTGTGATAGGCACAAATATTTCAATATCGCACTTGTTTGATAAATAAATAAAAAATACCTTCAAGCATAGATCCACACCAATATGTCACAAATAAGTACAAACGAATTGTACTCGTAGCGCTGATTTCAAGGAAAATAAACAGCATCAATAGAATATAATACACTGCGGCCTGTGATTGTAAAACGACACTTGAAGTTACACCGCATGAGTTTCTTTTTAACGAAAAATCAAAATTTTATTTCAAGGTGAAATATCGACTATTTCTAACCCTTTTGGATGAGGTATGGAAGGATGAATTATGAAGCTATTCAACATTGTTGAATTCAAAAACAAGGTTTGTTTGTTGAAATATTGAAAATAGTGATGAAAGATTTTTAATTTATCAGCATATTGAAACCACAAGCCATAACTTTACACTATTTTTCAAACGGAATTCCTACACAGTTCCATCCAAATTTTATAGTGACTCAATTTGTCACATCACACGGAAAATTCCCATCCCTGGACACTTTTATTTTTCCGTTCATCATTACTCTTCATAATTCATCCTTTCATACCTCATCCAAAAGGGTTAGAAATCGTCGATATTTCATCTTGAAATAAAATTTTGATTTTTCGTTAAAAAGGAACTCATGCGGTGTAACTTCAAGTGTCGTTTTAGCATCAATAGAAATATAGAACTTTCTGATGTTTACATCCGCTCTTTCTCAATAATTCAACGGGATAACTCCTTAATCATATATAAGGTTGTCCCAAAAGTTCGTGTTTTTCTTAAAACTTTGTTTCTCTTTTATTACTTGGCGAATAATATTGTCGCGGAGATAAATAAAGCAAGGGCAAGTTTGGGGATAATTAATTTATTATAAGGGGTATTTATAGGGAGAGAGAGAGAGAGTACAACTTACCCCAAGTTAAAGATAATCCTAATGAGGGACGTCAGGTCCCCCCCGCCGACCAGATTCCGAGAAAACCCCTCACACCCGGTGTCCAGGGATGATTGACAGGCGTCCCATTGGAGCCGCTGAGTCGCTTGACATTACTCCCTCCTTAGAGAAAACAGCGACCCGCTGATTAGCTTGTCTCAGCCCTTGTTCTGGAAGGAAATCTATCACGGCCGGTGTTCCCTAGCCGAATAGAATGTTGTTCTTCAGGGTCCAGGTAGGGCTTCATCCGAATAACATAGACGATATCCTTGGCTTTCCGTGATCGGGGAGAGGGGTCCACGGGCTCTACTTCATACGTAACTTCTGAAAGCTTCTTGGTCACCTTGTAGGGACCGAAGTATCTCTTCATTAGCTTTTCTGATAGTCCTACCTTTCGGATGGGAGTGAAAACCCACACAAGATCATCCTTCTGGTAATAGACTGGAGTATATTTCTGGTCGTATAGTCTACGGTCTTTCGCCTGTGATTGTAGAAGGCGTGATCGGGAGAGTTGACGCGCTTCCTCAGCTCTGGTCACAAGTTCTCCAACGTAGTCGTCAGAGATCTCATCTGGTAGGTAGGGTAGTACGGCATCGATGTAGGTCTCGGCCTCGCGGGCGTGGACAAGAAAGAACGGGGTGTAGCCGGTCGCCTCCCGTTTAGCAGTGTTGTAAGCAAAAGTCACATAGGGCAAAACTTGGTCCCAGTCCTTCTGCTCAACACCTGTGTACATGGACAACATGTCTCCCAGAGTTTTGTTGAACCTTTCAGTCAGGCCGTTGGTCTGGGGATGGTATGCCGTTGTAAATCTGTGCACAATTCCGCACAGAGCATTAATCTCTTTTATTACTTGAGAAATGAAATTTCTGCCGCGATCTGTTATCATTTCTCTAGGAGCTCCATGCTTCAAGATAACATCTTCAACCAGAAACTTAGCTGTTTCGATTGCCCCTCCGTCTGGGATCGCTTTCGTTATGGCATACCTTGTCATATAATCGGTGCACACAATGATTCAACGGTTTCCATCTTTAGAAACTGGAAATCTTCCAAGGAGATCAACCCCGACCTTATAGAATGGCTTTTCTACAGGTGGTATGGATACAAGTTGTCCAGCCGGACGTCGAGGTAATTTTTTCCTTCGTTGACACTCCCGACAATAGCTTACATATTGGCGAACAGTTCTATAAAGGCCAGGCCAATAGAATCGTTTCTTGACTTTGTCATACGTTCGGGCGAAACCCAAATGCCCAGCTGTAGGAGCATCGTGTAAATCTGCCATAACTTCCGATCTTAAGTGCTTAGGGATCATCATAAGCCAGGGTCTTCCAGTTGTGCCATAGTTTTTCTTGTATAAGATGCCGTCGATAATGCTGAATTCCTTTCTGGTGTAGCCCGAGTTTAAATTATCGATTATTTTAGCTAAATCCGGGTCTTTAGTCTGCTCTATATCGACGTTGGTTAGTGACATCACAGCACTTGGTTGATCGTTCTCAAGCGGGCTCCTTGACAGACAATCGGCATCCTTATGTTTGCGTCCGCTCTTGTAGATAACGGTCACGTCAAATTCTTGCAACTTCAGCGCCCATCTTGCCAAACGGCCAGAAGAATCTTTCTGCCCTACCAACCAACATAGAGAATGATGGTCAGTGACAACCGTGAATGGTCGACCAAACAAATATGGACGGAATTTGCTAATAGACCAGACTACAGCAAGGCATTCTTTTTCCGTTGTAGAGTAGTTATTTTCAGCCTTTGTCAAGCTTCTAGATGCATAAGCTATAGGCCGCTCCTTTCCACCTTGAATTTGTAGAAGAACAGCTCCAATACCATGTCCGCTTGCATCCGTGTGTAGATGGGTATCTGCGGATTCATCAAAGTGTCCCAAGACAGGCTCTGAAATAAGAGCTGTTTTAAGGACTTCAAACGCTTTCTCTTGAGCTGCATCCCAATAGAATTGTTTTTCAGTCTTCAGTAGGTCATGCAAAGATCTAGCTTTGTCAGCAAAGTTTTCAATAAATCTTCGGTAATATGAACATAATCCAAGAAAGCTCCTCAGTTCAGAGATATTCCTTGGCCTCGGAAATTTAGAGACGGCTTCAGCTTTATCTGGATCTGGATGAATTCCATTGGCGTCAACAAGGTGTCCTAAAATCTTTATCCTCCTTGATCCAAAAATACACTTTTGTGGTTTAAGTTTAGTCCAGCTTTCTGGATGCACCTTAATACAAGTTGTAGACGACGTAGATGTTCCTCAAAGGTAGGTGCGTAAACTACGATGTCGTCCAGGTAGCAAAGAAACATGTTCCATTTAAGACTGCCCAGAACACTATCTATCATCCTTTCAAACGTTGCTGGAGCGTTGCATAGACCGAAAGGCATTACTTGGAATTCATACAGCCCATCTGGAGTGATGAAGGCAGTTTTCTCCCTGTCTTTTTCGTCCACTTCAATCTGCCAATACCCGGACCGAAGATCCATCGTGGAGAAGTAACTAGAGCCAGCTAAACTGTACAAGGCATCGTCAATGCGTGGCAGCGGGTAAACATCTCTTTTTGTTATCTTATTTAATCGACGGTAATCTACGCAGAATCTCCAGGTCCCATCTTTCTTTCGAACTAGAATAACTGGAGATGACCAAGAACTTTCAGAAGGCTTCACGATGTGGTTTTCAATCATCTTGTTCACTTCATCTTGAATTAGTCGTCGTTCACTTGGTGCTACCCTATAGGGCCGCTGCTTGATAGGAGAGTGGTCTCCTGTGTTTATCTTGTGCTTCACAGTACTGGTGGGCTTAATAGGAGTTCCCCCAAAGTCAAATATGCCAATAAACTCGTCAAGGCATGAAACAAGCTGTTACCTTTGAATTTCAGACAGCCCTGGATTTAGAGTAAGGTGTATCTTCTGTGACCATTCACGTGACTTTATCTGCGTTTCTTGTAACTTATCGCTGGATTCAATAAGACTGCAGATATTCCCATTCTCATAACTTTCCATGGTGCACATATTCATTCCTGATGGAATCAGTTGCTGCCAAGACGCTCCATTCGCCACCCAAATGCTACCTCGGCCGTGTCGAAATGTAACCAATGAGTTTGGTATAAGAACTTCCTTTCTTAATAATAAGTCCTTAGAAGTTGAGATTAAAACATCTCTAACACCACATATTTCTTCGTTCATCACACTGATCTTCTTTATTGATTTAGGCAGGATGACAAAGTCGTCGGAAGCAAACAATCTCTGGTTTCCTCCTCTCGAGATTCCAGGACGGAGGTTTCCCCGAGATGGAGTTCATTTCTGCCACAATCAATGACGGCCTCGGTGGCCTTGAAGAAGTCCCATCCAAATATGATGTCGTGGCTGCATTCCACCATAACAACGAATTCAAATGAGATATTCAGACCATTAACTTCTATGTTCAGGACACATTTTCCTATGGTCTCTATTAAATTTTTGTTTGCGGCTTTAAGAATGGGACCTGGTTCTTTGAAGAGAGGTGTCTTCAGTTCGCGTCGAAATTTGTCTGAAATAACAGAAAAGTCGGCTCCTGAATCCACCAATGCTTTAATTTTGCGTCCATTTATTTCGACCATAACAAAATTTTATTTTAATTTAGCGGCGATATACCCTGGAGGATTTTCCTCAATGGCGACCTCACCCCCGTTAGAAGCCGCTCCACTTAGTTTTTCACATTATGAGGCTTGGGAGAACGGCTGAAACGACGTGCTGGCGACTGGGATTGTCTTCGGGCTGGCGACCTTGCGCGGCTTGGATGTGGGGAAGAGCTCCGGTAGAAGTACATCGAGGTTTGGGGCGTTACATAGTCGTCGTCGGCGTCATATCTCGGGGGTCGACTCGAAAATCCAACATTTCTTCCTTCTCTGCCATTCCTTGACCTGGCTTCAGCGAAGACCTGCCGTCGTTCCCTACAGTAACGGACGACGTGTCTGGGTCGTCCGCAGTGGAAGCAGATAGGTTTGTCGTCGTAGGTTCTCCAATGTTCCGTCTTCCTGGGTTGGGTTGGTCGGTCGATATTATAATAGGGCGTTCGTGGTTGTTGTTGTACCACGTTGACTTGTGGTCTGGTAGGTTGTAGAGCACGGCTGACCTCTTCCCTCACAGTCTGTTCCAGGGCGTTCACCTCTCGGAGCGGATTGATCACTTCAGGTGCTGAGAAAACCTTTTGTATCTCTTCTCTAACGATACGGCGAATTAACGCGGCCAAGTCGTCTGAGTCGTCAACACACGAAACGTTTGACAACCTGGCGAATTTCGTACGGTCGATCCTGCGCTGCTTGACGGTTGTCAGATGACGGCAAAACTTCAGGATCTCATCTACCGTCTGTATGTCTTTCGCCACCAATACCTGGTATGGGTCCCCCGAAATTCCCTTTATAATGTGAGCAACTATCTCACCTTCTTCCATGCGAGGGTTCACCTGGTGGCAGAGACTAAGAATCTCCTGGATGTATGACTCGCTGGATTCCTCGGCCTTCTGTGCTCTTGACTTCAGAACTTCCTCGGCGCGTCGAGCAGAATCCTCCTGCAGTCCAAACACACCGCGGAATGCGTCTTCAAAGCTTCTCCACGAGTTGAGTGATTCTTTGTTATTATCAAACCACCTTCCAGCAGTTCCGTTCAAGTAAAATACGACGTTGGCAAGCTTCATGGTCTCGTCCCATCTGTTGTACTTCGACACTCTCTCGTACTCTTTCAACCACTGTCCAGGGTTTATATTTCCATCTCCAGAAAAGGTAGAAGGATCTCGTTGGCGCTGACAAGGGAGGTAGGATCCGCTAACAGTAGGCTGTGGTCGTCTTCCATTTCTATTCGTTGTGGCAAAGGTTGAAGAATTGGTTCACGTCCCTGTAGACGTCGACTTCTTCGAAGTTCCGTCACGCTACCCAGCGTCTCCACCAAAATATGTCGCGGAGATAAATAAAGCAAGGGCAAGTTTGAGGATAATTAATTTATTATAAGGGGTATTTATAGGGAGATTAAGAGAGTGCAACTTACCCCAAGTTAAAGAAAATCCTAATGTGCGACGTCAGCTCCCCTCGCCAACCAGATTCCGAGAAAACCCCTCACACCCGGTGTCCAGGGATGATTGACAGGCGTCCCATGGGGCCTATCGTGGTTGGAGCCGCTGAGCCGCTTGACAATATTATTACATCGAATACATAATAATAGATAATACAATTACTTTATACATAATACAAGATAATTCATTATAGATAAAAGAAACTCATTGCGAAAGGTTGTAGTTTTATTTTTAAAATTTGTAGCGCAATTTTTTCGTTTACTTCACATAATACAAAGACATTATACATTTTCTAAATAGTTCTATTCCATTAAAATTTATATTTTTCAAACTATAGTTATGTAAGTGCACTAAAATTACAGCACTTGTACACATAAAGTCTTTTTAACTCTAAGTGCCCCTGTTAAATGACAGAAATAGCCGAAAGCTTGTGATGAATTATTAATGAATAAAGGAAACGCTTTCCACTTAGAATCATCTCATTTTAACATTATTAAACGTGTGTGTCTTATATAGTTTTTTAAAATTTATAGAAAAATTAATTTTAAAAAGATACATAAGCAACTGAAAAAAGAGCTAAAATGAAAATATTAATTTAAAATTAATTTTAGCCGGCACCGTTAGGGGCGCCACAATAAGGAGTAGAAAGGTGACGCTGCTGCAGAATTCAGTGAAAATATTATTTTTTCTATTTATTTATTTATTTTGTGTGATTTGAACTTCAATTCATATATAAGAAGAAATTAAAAATAATGTTTTATTCTTTAAAAAAGGAAATATAGTTAGCACTCACCTTGACAAGAATGGAATGGTCTTCGCACCCAACACATATATGGTTGAGGCACAACCACCCTACTTTGGTGATACTTTGCGAATCACATTTTCTGGTCGAATTTTATTTTTACAATTTTGGTAATCAGAATAGGTCGTTAGGATTATGCGATTAAACGCCGTTGGACTTCTTTTTTTCAAGTCTAAGGTTTATGGAAACAATCTAAGACCACCCATGCCTTGAAGAAAGGAAGAAAACGCGTATTGACGAAGTTCGGGCATTTATGAAAAATATTAATGTGCATGCAGAGTATTGAAAGCCATTTACCCTATATACTATGGAAATACATAACCCTATACTCCTTGATTATTGATATTGTTGGAATATTACAGAGTAACAATGGCTATAGATGAGACCGAGTTTGAAAAGGAACTTGTATGTATATAACGTTTTATTGTTTTATTGTTTTCGTGTAGACATATATACCAAGATTTTTTTCATATAATTGCTATTAATAATAAATAATATGTTAAGTTAAATTGGTTACGGATTCATCCTTCTTACTTATTTTAATTACATAACATATATAGTTTATATTTATTCCGACAGATGGCGCAAGCCATCAAAAACTGTCAGTTACACAATAAGAAGATTATTTTTTCTTAATTTATCCACTTTGTAACGGCAGCTGGCATGCCTATATAGTAAATTATCAGTGAGCACATATTTATCACTGATGATACTCTGTGCAGTTGCCTTTTGACTTATTGTAATATATACCACATGTAAACTTATGTCTGATAATTAATATGCTATATCTGATGTTAGCCTAAAAGAAATAAAGTCTTTCTTTTTAAACTCCAAGTACTTCTTGCTGATTACGTCAACCAACAAACACGAGGACGTTACACACTTTATCCCAGTACAATTTCCTATTTGTACTATTTTTTTACACTAAAATATTTTGTTCTTTTTTTTTTACTTTGAATTAAAACTTTGTTTTTTTTTTCCCAGATGGTGAGATGCGCAAAGGAGGCCAAGGACAATATTAAGGTAAAAATAATTATACATTTTAAAATGTATATTTTGAATGAATTTAAATAATTTTTGTTTTTACAGAGCCGGCTCTTAAAGACTCTCGAAAAGGTAATTAAATAAAATATATTCGTTTCAAAAATAAATTTAAATAGAAAACATTCCATATAAATGGTTAATATAAGCAGATATAGAAATTTAAGGCAACATTTTTAAGGAGCTTCAAAATCATTTGAAATTTTAAAAAAATTCGCTTTCACAAATACCATTTGGAGGCAATTAAAAGAGATTATATACAATTTTAATATGGTAAAATATTATATCTGTGTTTTTCAGGATGTTGTAAATGACATGCTAAGAAAATTAAGAGTAAGTAGAATATGGTCTAATATTTTGTTGTTGTAGTTTTATACAAAAATACATATGTAACAATATATATATGTCGTACCACAAGCATTAACAGTCATGGGGCCAAGTGGTTTTAAGCGTCTATGGGTAACACAAAGGATGAGGCAGACTGGATGGTACCTAAGAGAGAGGACAGCGACCGAAGACGCGGCAAGCTCAAGGGGGATCTGATCTACAAGAGAAGGAGAGATGATCTGCTGTTGTCCAGCGGCGGCTGGTCGTAAAACCCACTAATGACTTATGGAAGCTCCACGGAAGGAAATGACGTAATCTTGACGAAACTAGATCTCGCCTTGCCTGGATGTGACTGACCCTCTTTAAAACTTTATTGTCTTATTTGTGATTACACGATGACCAAGCTGGTTCGTTGAAGTTTATATATATTTTGGGGCTGTTACACTATTTATAAAATTATGATACATGTTAAAATCTAGTGTATATTGACATATATTACTACATGAATATTTCCTAAATTATATATCTTAAAATGTATATGTATGTGGTGTTACAGGATTGCGCCATCAAATGCGTTTCAAACAGTTCTTGCGAGTAATTGGCAGTTCACTGTAGCCTAAATATTGTTTGATCTAAATAAAAGTTTGTCTTCCATATATTGTTGCAGACTTATTTCTCTCACATGTTGACATGATTTTTATTCTACAATAACGGAAAACTCATTAATTTGATCTTTCAAAAGCTAGCAAAAACCTTTTAAAAAAGGCAAAACAATTTATCTTAGTTGGCCCATTATCATTTAAAAACATAACATTGGTAAAGGTGGCAGATATTAGATGTTGATTGCAAAGGGAACTACCATATTGCTAAGATCACAGTGAGATGGGTCAGCCAATCCATAAAAAGAAAGTTCTATGTAGACAGAAATACTAATATCTATCAACATATGGGTTAAGGATGAATACATTACACAGGAACCTATCTCTAAAATTAATAAAAATAAGAAAAAAATTCCAATATTTGAAAAAGATGTTGAAGAGTGAAATTGTATTGGGATCAGGTTAATAAATGAAGGGAATGGCATCTCTTGATCGTGCAACAAAAAGTTGCTAATAGCTTGCGCCATCTGTAGGAATAAATATCAACTATTTGTTTACTTCGAAAGATGGCATAGGCCATCAAAATCCTTTAGCTTCACGATCAGGAGATGCCTTTTATTAATTTTAAATATTGTTACGACGATGACCGAAAGAAGATTCAGCATGCTCATGGTCAAAAGTTGGCAAGGACAGTCTGTTCGAGAATATGTGCTTGCCAAGAACGTTGTAAGCGGTAGGAAAAGGGATAAACAATGAAGTTCTACTGGCGCCAGTGGGGTGATACCGCGGCAAAACAAAAATTCAGGGGACTGGCACCGCTAAGGGAAGAGACTGAGAGATTAAAGAATGAAAACAACACTCTGGTGACAGTAGTTCGACAGTGAGGAGGCTTTTTCAAGAAGGCGCTGGAGGGTCCAGGGGGCGAACATTCCAATGGATAGCAGCTGTTGGCCTGAACGTGAAGGTATCCTGAAACCTGCCAGATCGCGTTAGCTACTGGACTGTAACGAACTGATATTGAAACGAATGTGTTGGTCTACAGCGACAGCAGGGCTGCTTACAAGACTTTGTCGTCCAGACTGGACGTGAAATTTGTGTGTATGGAGCGGGACGCTTCGAAAGAGCGAATTCCACGGTGCCAATAGATATTTCTGAAGGTTGAAGGAAAGTCCAACTTAATGTATTCCTTCCATAAAACCTTAATTCTAGCTGCATCCCTTCACGACCATTCTAATCAGACAAAGTAGAAGAGAGGCGTCCGTCTAGGTCACAACAATGCTTAAAATTATAGACATAATAATTCTTATATACCATATATAAGATTTTTATATACCTGTGCGCTAAAATTTACCATTACAGAATAAAAAGATCAGGTGTCATATTCCTATAACATAAAAATTAAATCTAATTCTAGTTTTTGAAAATTAAAACAAAATAAAATAATGAATTATCTCTTATCCACAATCACCAAACCTACAAAAGGCCATCCTGTAATAGTAAAAAGTACTGAAAATTCTTTCTCATTCTTTCTATTCAACCAGTCTTTCACACATTTAAAATATTATATTTGGAATATTTTGTATTGTGCGACTGATTGGCTCATACAAAGTTCTATTTCAGATACTCTCTGGGCATATTTGAGGTGTAGGCTAGTTCCATCTGGATGAAACCACCGTCTCAGGAAGGATTTCTCATAAGCGATTATAAAAGGGTTTTAGCTCACTCTAGGCTTCGTGGTATTCTGGTTCTAGCGCTCACAACTCAAGATGAAAAATATATTTCTTGTCTCATAGAATATGAACATTATATTTTTGTTTTTTTGTAGATTATACTAGTTTATAATTATTTTTATTGTTTGTTTTTAATGCTTTATTTATATATATAAATTATTTGTTATTTATAACATTTTACCGCATAAATATGATGGGTTCCCTGGTTTGGATAGTTGAAAAGGGAGGATACACAATGTGACTTATTAAAAGTTTCCTTACTTAAGTATATATATATATAGCAAATTAGGCCAACAACCCCATGTATATAACCCGCAGGAAGACCTTAATGTTGTATAATAGCAGCACAGCTGTCAGTGATGCACTATCGGCATATGTCTTTACATCATCACATTCACAGGGGAAAAAAAACTCTGTAATTGATTAAGGGTTGAGCTAAAACAAGGTTCGAGCATATAATTTTGTCAGAACAATGGTCTAAAGATGGAAACAGCCGCGACACTATTATACAATTTCATCAGACAACCCATGAAATCGTTATTAAATTGGGCAATCTATAAAACACTGAAACACAGACACTCGCGGCAATGTATGTGGCCGGTAATTTATGGGAGACTTGATTATTAGTAACATTCCCTTCAAATAGGTAAGAAACATACAACATTTCATTTAAACAGTGGGAATAGCACCATAAGGCAAATTATGTATGAAATAGGTAACAGAGGAAACAAGAAAATTTCTCTAGATATTTATTTAAATATCTTAAAATTTGGGAACATGTCTATACTGACGAGATATGCTATGTACATAGTAAAATTTAGATAGAGGTGACCTGAAGTTACTTTATAGCCCTTTAGGGCCCATGCGAAATCTAGGTTGGCTACTACACAAAAAGGGGGGGAAGGCGCTAAGTCATAATGACAAATGGCTTACCTTTTCTCGAAAGTGGCGGCAAGGTCTGGTCTCCTCTACGTCTCAGGCCCGACTAAAAATCGTCCTTCTCACTGAGCGACTCCGATCGAATATCCCGCCTTTTGGCAAAAAACCTTCTTTTATTCATGTCTCTCTCCATTTTCATTCGCCGAAAGAAACACCAATCAAAATGGCCAACGGCTCCAGTATCAATTTCATAGACGCCCCAGGCCTCATCAAAATAGAACATATAGTATTACCAAAACAAAAATCTAAAGAGAGAAACAGTCCGGCGATAGTGTAAAATTTCAGACGCCAGCCCCCCCTCTTTCCACATGGGTTGAAATACAATCCTCCCTTTTTCTCGGGATGGTATATATATCGCCCCCCCTCTTGGCTAAAATTGACCCAGGCCCTTTTTACCTGGACTGTAATGTGATGCTTTCCTTTCTCTGGAAGGATATTTTATAATGTTCAGTCTTTAGAGATCTTCCTTCTCCATTTTTCTCTTTTTTTTTTTCTGGTCACCTTTACCTAAATTTTTGGTGAGGGGAATATATGTACATATGAAACAACAGTTTCCAGCTCGGATGTCTCTGGATGTCTTCTTCTTTACCAGGCATCAGCTTTCGGCATGGAAGTCTGATGTCACCAAGTGTCTAAGTTTCTGGGCAAAAAAATGGTCTGTAAGTCTATGTGGGAGGGAAGCCATGTATCCATTTGATTTGATTATACATACGCCTTCTGTTGGGGTATGGTTACAAAAACGTGCCCCAACAATCCTCCCCCTGCCAAGTAATGGACAAATGCGTTTGTGCTATTCATTATTCATCTGCCTTTCATCAGTTACTATGAAAGCAGGCCCATTTCTAGCAAAATGCATTTTCCATTACTAGGTGAAGTCAGGTGTACCGAAACCTATAGGGAAGATAAGGCTAATCAAAATGATGGTATGCTATTCTAGATGTTTATTATTCCGAACATTAGTGGGCATTGTGCATCCTGGCAAAGGGGTTTTTATGTGTTATTATTCTGTCAGCACACTGTTATCAAAATAGGTTATTGGGGACAGTCATATCATATGTATGGAAGTAAGCAAGGTCATCTGTCTTACCATTCATGGGTATATATACCACCCTTCCACTTTCTTCTTTGTTCTTGAGGAGTAGGCCTTCCTAGTGGTAAGTCCTCTCAACCCCATCCTTGCCTCTTGGGGTACTGGATTCATTGCTACCTTCTTTCTGCTAACAATACAGTTAGGACATTTCTCTATTACATATTATATATAAAAAATTGGGCGCCAAGAAGTCGTTTAGAAATAACTGACTAGTCCAACTCCTAAAACATGCCAGCATCTTTATTTTCGTACCAATCAAGACATTCGTGTGGTATAGTTATATATATATACAATCAAAGGAAAGGATAATTATAGTTAGCTGAAAGAAATATCTTGGTATATAATGATTAGCCTATGACATGATGACTTTTGCTAAATAAAAATTACAGAAAACAAATTATGTAAGTAATCATTAAATAAGGCACGAAATATGTAATGATAAAATGAATCCTTCCATGTTATATGATGAGTATAACATATATATTGAAGTAAAAACATATCATGTAGATAGTGATTAATATGTTAAGATATAAGTGATAAAAATCATCCCAGGATAGATGACAAAAGAAAACTACTACAAGATTATATATGGTGACAAAATATATATAATTAAATATTTAATATAAATATTAATATCATGAATGTCAAAATAAAATTGTTGAAATGAATAGTATATGACTATAATATAATATATATGATATAAAAATAATAACATATTGAAAAAGAAAATGTAAACATAATGTATATTTGTGCGCTGAAGGTTCAAGGTTTAGTATCTCAGTTAAGTTTCAATCTTATCCAGTCTGGAATCACGAGTTGGTCACTGGGTAATATTCGTCTATCCCGATCCTACTGGAGGGTGGGTTCTCTCTTGTGTGTTAGATTCCTCAAATTCCAATACTCTCTCAACCCAGATGGGAACGTCATTTAGAATCTTGGTCAAATGGAGCATAGCCCAGACCTCTATTAAACTACACAGTCCATTTAAATCTAGGGTGACAACCGTATGAAGAGAATTTTTCTGTTTTGGCAGAGCGACTAATCAATTTCTACTATTTTGTTTGTGACTCCGTTTACCTTGTCTCTGGGGTGTGTACAGTTCAGCTACCTCCCCCTTCCAAGAAATTCATATTACTTTCATCTACTAATATACCCTCTATTCATTGACCTGAATCCTACAAATCTACATCTTATAAATTTGAATTTTATCAATCTGAAATTTTGGTTCTTTTACAAATTCCTTCAGAATTCTACTCCCTGTATAACTGCTCTTAATTCTACTGTCCTCAATACAACACTTCTAAAACTTTGACTCATTGGCTCGTTCTGGCGTCTCGTTCGCGGTCCTTATAGTTAACTAATACTTTAAAATCTTATCCTATCATGAAACGAGTTTAAACTCGTTGAAGGTCCTAATAATTACTTATTCTGCCTCTCGAATCGGTCTTATGCTCGAATTCATTCCAACAGAACGTATGGCAGGGCGAATCCTTTATTAGAAGAAACTTCCGCTAGCTATGGGGGATCAAACTGGTACCAAAAAAAATTCAATAGACGGAAACTACTTCGTCTAGAATAACTGGGCAATCTCTGCCTACATGCCAATCTTACAGGACCTCCCGTCTAGAACACCCTCACTCCAGCCACGCTAAAAGCGTCGAAACTACGGTGTCAGATCGGTTACCCAAGGTCGCGCCGTTATACCCCAGGTTATACGGCATGGCTAAAACAAATCCCCCATCCTGCATAAAATTCAATCTATACCTCTTCGTTTCCTCTAATGAGGAGAAGTTTTGTGGGTTTTCTGGTCTGATCATAACCTCCCACAACCTTCCAGTCTGGGAATCGAGATATGATCATTATCTACGACTCTTAAAATTCAAGTTGATATAAATAACAAAGAGTACTTTATTACCCTAGTAATAGAAATTAAAAAAATTTTATACTCCTCCAAAAGGAGACCTAACAAAAATGGAGCGAATATTTTCCTAACAATAGAGTTTTTACAGTCCTGTGAGGCTATCGTTCTTAACAAATAAAGAAATCAAAATTGAAAATTGAACCTATTAAATTCCCTAACACTACTCTAAAATAATTTTGGTCTAACAGTATACTAGTTTTTAACCTTCTTACACATTCATTAAGCCAATCCATTCATACACCCTCCCCCCCTTCATTCACGGCTTGCATACAAACTAAAGTTAAAAATTGCTATAAATGCCAAAACACTTAATAATCTCTATCAAATAAACCCTAACAATTTCTAAATTCCAGGACTAATGTGAAATCAAATAAAGTTTTCTAATTAAAACAAATTGGGAACTAAAGCCCTAGGTTACTCAAAGAAAATGCCTCTGTACAAGCTCTATATATACTAACACTTTATACTCGATAAATGATTGTTAACAATAATTGTTAACAATTCTAAATAATCTGGAAGCTAACCTACCAAAAAAAAAAGAATCAGTGTAACTTCAAAAACTGCCCTTGCCTTGACACTAAGCGACTTTTCACGACAATTCTATAAAGACACACACAAATTATAATGGTGAATAAAGGACCATTAAACGTGACACCTCATAAAAGCGGAATTGAGTCATTCCCCTAGCCACCGTGGGTGAAGTCACTTTCTTCTTACTTCCTCGTGCGTCTGCCCCCTTTGCAGTAGTCCGACCTCAACACTCTATTGAAAGATGGATTTATAGGGTTTACGATTCACTACCCAACACTAACATTCTCAAGTGCTTTCCGAGGATCGACTACGGTCTGGGCCTACTTAACTTCTACCCCTGGCTTAGGGTCCCTATACTTCACAACTTTACTCTGAAAGATTGACCTTTCATGTCCTCATTAGAAACCTATTTCAAAGCTACTACCTGAAGGCCAGGGATTATAGGGTTTCTGAATTACCCAACACAAGCCATAGGATGCCTATTAGGTTTGTTGTTTTAGACATAGCCCCCCTCTAAGTTGTGATTTCCTACACCTTCCTTCACCTATTACTCCTGATAATAACTAAAATTTCAGATTTACACTAAATAGTTAATTCACAATGGTATACATTATTCTCATTGGTCTTCGAAACTCGGGTTTTAACAAGAAATAGTTTGTAAAAAAAAAAAAAGGAATCCTAATGAAGTTCTACTTTAAAAAAAAAAAAGGTTTAAAAAAAAAGGTTGAAATCTCTAAACTTCTCATTCTATCGAGCTGATTCTCCGTACACACTCCAAAATCCTAGTTAGAGGCGACAGTCTAAGCAGAATTTACACTGTGTGGGCCTTTTCACCCTTGTAGACCTGCGTAAAGTTAAACTGTTCACACTAACTCTGTCAACTTCCCCTCGTCTCATTACTTCTGAGTTCGCTCTGGTTGTATTGTTGGATAAAATTGTAACATAACAATAAAAAGAAACTAAAATTTTCCTAAATCATATCCTGACAGGTTGTACAAGCTCTTCAAAACGGTGTGTCATATTAAAACAAGGTTGTGAGACGGTATTCTGCACAAAGACAAGGTTGAGACAAATAACACACAAACCCTGAAACATGGTGTTAAAGCTCCTTTCAACACTTAGCACTAGAACACATGTTTAAAAAAAAAAAAAAAACTGCAAACTGTTTAAAGTTCACCATAACACTAAGACCTATTTGCTATTTAATATATAACCTAATATTGTAATTAATAAAGACCTATCTATATTAAATAGTGTATACAATCGCTGAAACTTATGTAAAATCAGCTTACACAAACCCCCAGTGCATAATATGTCTTATTTTAAAAGAAATAGTTCTATCGAGGCGATATTGCGGTCGACAGCTACGCTTTATACATTAAATGTACTTTCTTCCATCAATCTTTATCTACTATTTACAAAACCCTTTATCCAACTTTTTTCAATTCTTTCTCTTTCAACATCTTTCTGCATCTTTCTATCTCTTCCTCATCAACATTCAACGCTTTCTCACTCTTTCATCATCCTTCATCATCCTCAACGCCTTTCAACTTACTTCCATCGCATCTCTCTTCAACGCCTTCAACACATTTCATCTCTTATTCATCACCTTATAACACAGTTCAACGCCTTTTTCATCATATTTCATCGCCCTTCCATCACTTTCAACACCTCTTTCATCCCTCTGAAGTCTCTTCGAAACCCGTCATCGGGATCTGGATCCCGATCTATTATCACTCTTAATTTTGAACTACTCTATTCCAACAGCCTATGACCTTTAAGCTTTATAATTCCATATACACTCGGCGGGGTAGTTACCTTGTTAAGAAAACCTATAATGTCATAGATCATTTAGAGAGAGAACATAACAAATTTGTGCGAATAGTTTGCTTCAACTATTGATTGTAAGCCTATTAAACTCGTTCTCTCTAGGTTGGCTCGCTCATTAGTCTTCGATTTTTTTTTTTTTTTTATGCAATGGTCATATTGAGTCCACATGGGTGCTAAACGTAAACTGTATTAAAATGGTGTAGTTTTCTAGTTTTCGAATTATATGACAGTTAGAAAAAAAAATTCTGGAAATATCTCGCACTGGCTACTATTAAAAAATTGAATGGGGTACAACTCCGATCTTACAGGATACCTCATGGCTCATAGAATTGAATCGCTCATTTCTCACTAAAATATTCACACAGGTATGGAGGTCTCCAGCGGTTCTATAGCTATTGGTCAACTAAATTAATTAATGGCAGGAATTGAAGTTAGTTTAAATGCTCATGTGCTGTTTTGTCATGCGTCTTTATGTCATCTGCACAGGAAAGTGTCGCCTCAAGGACCTAATTCTGGGACTAACATCCGCTGCACATTTCAGGAAGGAGTGGTCGTCCATACAATAGCAAGATATCATTTTGCTGCCAATGTACAATGTTGAGCATTTTCCATGTCGTCATTTTGTCGATCCCCAATCTTCTAGGGTGTTTCTTTAAGCATTTCTCGATATCGTTTAATGCTTTATGCGATCCCGCCCGGCATTCAATAAGTATTATTTGATCGTACCATCTCCAGGAGACCATCCCATTGCGGCCGAACCATTTCCACCCAACTTATAACGCCGTCCATATCGCGTAATTGAAATTAGTGTAAAACTCAAAGAATAAGACCTTAATCTCTTAATTCTTTACTAATTTCAGTTGGCTCAACATAAATCTTCTCAATTATTATCTTAGTACAGTGGCGTGACATGTCACACTTCTTCTAGTTCTTTCGCAAGCTCGATTAATCCCAGTGAAAAGCCCGTCCAGGCGTCAATCCCGTGCTAACCCGTCATGCATGACTTCAAATTTGGAAATTATTAGACCTGAATATTTGCAGTGGCATCTGCTTCCACTGAAAGTTTTTAAGACACAAGGCTGCCTCTTATCTTGTTTAAATCACTGTCTTTACTCCCATATGCCTATGTTAACTTTAACCATGACCTTATCAATTCTCAAAATTCTGCCTATCGAATATCCTGAGGATCAATGTTCTTCTTGTCTACGGCGGATTAACACAATAATTGTTCTCTAGAGTTATCTGCGTCGAGTGGTCAGTCTGTACTACTAATTCTCCACTCTAACTCCAGGATTCCTTTATCTACTCAGGCTGTTCAAAAATTTTCAAGACAGTTGTTCAAATCCCCAATGATAATCTGCTAAATTTCGATAATTATTGGAATTCTCATTAAACAGAATAACTACACCTTTCTGACACCTTTATTTCAAGACGGTGTCAAATTACAACTGAAGGAACATACTAAACATATAACTGGTTTAAATTTCATGTAATCTCATCATGCCTTCTGCTGGCAAATGTATACTGCAGATTTAATACTATCAAGATGGTTTTATTTGTCCTCATCCAAAAAAAATGTTTCAGAAATAGAATCTTGGAAATCTCTACTTAAGGCAAAAAAAAAAATTGCACATTTATCAATTTAAGATAACCTTCCCTTGTCAGAGTGTATACAGCTGCCAAGCCAAATACGCAGGGGAGACAGGAAGGAGAGTCAGCAATAGAATATATGAACATAGACGCAACGTTATTAATCAAGACAATAGGTCTCTAATTTTCCAATACTGCAAAGGAACATGTCACACTTTCGCATTAGGAGAACCTAGAATACATTACAATAACATAAACAGCAAATATCAAAGGCTTATAATTGATTTTCTATTATTCAGAAAACACAATAGCATTAATAGAAAATAGCCCCATAGACGTTTTACTTTGATATCAGAAATCAATGATAATATTAAGGTTTTGCCACAAACAATGTGAATCGTAAAAGACAGCGGCGAGAGATGCGGTATACACCGCCTCAACATAACTTTCATTGCCTGATAAAATGCCAGTGAAACGGAAAGCATAAATTAAAATTCACGATTTATAATAGACTGTTAATCTCAGGATGCGTGGACTACTTCACCAATACTTAAAAATAGTATGGCTTTTCATTAGGTATATATTTCTAAAGTATAGGGGAAGAAACATATACTAAATTCGAGCCCCACGTTGGGCGCCATTGATGGGTTCCCTGGTTTGGATAGTTGAAAAGGGAGGATACACAATGTGACTTATTAAAAGTTTCCTTACTTAAGTATATATATATAGCAAATTAGGCCAACAACCCCATGTATATAACCCGCAGGAAGACCTTAATGTTGTATAATAGCAGCACAGCTGTCAGTGATGCACTATCGGCATATGTCTTTACATCATCACATTCACAGGGGAAAAAAAAACTCTGTAATTGATTAAGGGTTGAGCTAAAACAAGGTTCGAGCATATAATTTTGTCAGAACAATGGTCTAAAGATGGAAACAGCCGCGACACTATTATACAATTTCATCAGACAACCCATGAAATCGTTATTAAATTGGGCAATCTATAAAACACTGAAACACAGACACTCGCGGCAATGTATGTGGCCGGTAATTTATGGGAGACTTGATTATTAGTAACATTCCCTTCAAATAGGTAAGAAACATACAACATTTCATTTAAACAGTGGGAATAGCACCATAAGGCAAATTATGTATGAAATAGGTAACAGAGGAAACAAGAAAATTTCTCTAGATATTTATTTAAATATCTTAAAATTTGGGAACATGTCTATACTGACGAGATATGCTATGTACATAGTAAAATTTAGATAGAGGTGACCTGAAGTTACTTTATAGCCCTTTAGGGCCCATGCGAAATCTAGGTTGGCTACTACACAAAAAAGGGGGGGAAGGCGCTAAGTCATAATGACAAATGGCTTACCTTTTCTCGAAAGTGGCGGCAAGGTCTGGTCTCCTCTACGTCTCAGGCCCGACTAAAAATCGTCCTTCTCACTGAGCGACTCCGATCGAATATCCCGCCTTTTGGCAAAAAACCTTCTTTTATTCATGTCTCTCTCCATTTTCATTCGCCGAAAGAAACACCAATCAAAATGGCCAACGGCTCCAGTATCAATTTCATAGACGCCCCAGGCCTCATCAAAATAGAACATATAGTACAGTCGAACTTGGATAATTCGAACCCCAAGGGACCATAAAAAAATTCGAATTATCCAAAAATTCGAATTAAAGATGTTAAATTATTTATATAGGAAATTCTAGGGACCAAGATAAATATTCGAATTAAAGAGGTTTTCGAATTAAAGAAGTTCGAATTATCCAAGTTCTACTGTATTACCAAAACAAAAATCTAAAGAGAGAAACAGTCCGGCGATAGTGTAAAATTTCAGACGCCAGCCCCCCCTCTTTCCACATGGGTTGAAATACAATCCTCCCTTTTTCTCGGGATGGTATATATATCGCCCCCCCTCTTGGCTAAAATTGACCCAGGCCCTTTTTACCTGGACTGTAATGTGATGCTTTCCTTTCTCTGGAAGGATATTTTATAATGTTCAGTCTTTAGAGATCTTCCTTCTCCATTTTTCTTTTTTTTTTTTTTTTCTGGTCACCTTTACCTAAATTTTTGGTGAGGGGAATATATGTACATATGAAACAACAGTTTCCAGCTCGGATGTCTCTGGATGTCTTCTTCTTTACCAGGCATCAGCTTTCGGCATGGAAGTCTGATGTCACCAAGTGTCTAAGTTTCTGGGCAAAAAAAATGGTCTGTAAGTCTATGTGGGAGGGAAGCCATGTATCCATTTGATTTGATTATACATACGCCTTCTGTTGGGGTATGGTTACAAAAACGTGCCCCAACAATTATGATCAAAAAACAAATCCAATAATAAATATCTCCTTGTTTATAATTATAATAAATTTTCAAAACGCAAAATCAGCTAACTACTCTCTCTTTATTTGTTTTGTTTTTAAAATAAATATTTATTTTAATTATAGCAAAAAAGTATGGCCACATTGATGGCCGGAGAAAAATGAATGTCTCCATATCGCCATTATTGTTTCCATTGATATCGTACGGATATGTTTTTAATAGGGTTGTGATATTTCGAAATATGTTGACATTATATTTATAAATATACATATAATATTTATTTGGTTAATAATTTAATTGTATCTAATATGGCTGTGTGTTTATATTGTTAATCGTTTTATTTAGGTTACACCAAATAATTCCATCCATGTTTAAATGTTTCTTAGATCTAATTTTTGTTTTGTTATATTCACATGAAGTTTGACAAATAGCGAAGGAAATGCACGTTCACTTCGAAAGAACGTCATCCAGCCGCACAAGTTATCCTGTGCTTTCGCTCACCTGGATGGGGAAAGCACCAGATGACCAAAGGGAAGACGACTGGTGGAAGAATAGAGATTCAAGCTATTACATGGACGGTTGGCTTGCTACTGGAAATATTCGTGGTGTGGTTGGAGTGACGTTAACTACATGCTACAGTCATGATTCTCTAAATGTGCCTCCCAGAACAAACTATAATTTGAGGGGACATAGAGCTGAGGTAAGATTTATCAAAAGAACTTTTAGTTTGACAACTTTGATTTATTTTTAAAAATGGAATATATTTCATTCGTATTCATAATAAAATTGACTATTTTAAAACAAATAATGATTAAATATAGAAAATAAAATGGTGTCACACTTATTGACAAATGTCAAATGACAATTCTGCTGTCCTTTTTATTTAGAAATAGTACACTGCAGATTTTTAAAAAATGCATACAAATATTCAAGATTATTATAATAGTATATAATGTGTTTATTTTTAAAATTTATTATTATTTTAAAAATGTTTTTATGAAAAATTTTGTCAAAATGTCACACCAAAATATTTTGTTTTATATAACATAAGACTACTAAAATAGTTTAAATTATATCACAAACATTTTCGTATATTGTTTATTTCAATTTAATAAATAATACATGACAAAAATAAAGTGACATACTGTTTAAAAAATAGACATAATTAAGATAAAAGCTTCTCTTATCAACAGAATCCTGAGTTAATTGAATCCATTTAGATAGATTTTTGATTAGTTTAGTTACTTGCATACTTATTTCACTTTTTTTATTGAACTATACAAAGTTAGAGAAATTGAATTTTTAATATTGCTCTCTAGCATTTAAAAATGATTTATATACAGTCTTCTTCTTCTTTCTTATCTCCACTCAATCATATTAAAGTATCAAGCCTGTAAAGCTTGAGACTTTTGATGGTGTCTGCTGGGGAAGAGCTCGTCAATGGATGAGTCAACAGTCAATACTCTATAGCAAACCCCAATGAGACTGAATTTTTGGTCCACTATAGCCATGGTTCATTATAGCTATAGTTCACTGTATTATAAAAATGGGGATTATTTCAGGTTCATTATAAGGGAAGGGTCACTATATCCCTGGTTCTTTTTAGCGGGGTGTTACTCTATTTTAAAACCACTAATAATTAACCCAGTATTTAGCAATTTACAGTTAGATTCAGAACAAATGTAATTAGTTAGGATTTTCTAGTTGGATTGTTTTTATCTTAAATGAAACTAATCCTGTTAGAGATCCCTAGAATCTCAAATATATAAACAAAGACTGACCTTCTTCAGACAATAAGAGCAAATGGTGAATGATGGTCCCAGTCATTTTCTTCTTTCTTATCTCCACTCAATCACACTAAGGTATCAAGCTTGTAAAGCTTGTTGATGGTGTCTGCCGGGGAAGAGTAAAGCTCATCAATGGATGAGTCAATACAGTCAATAATATGTCTTGGGATTGCAGGCTGAGAATTTCACTTAGTACATAGTGGGAAAACCCTGCAACCATTCTGGAAAGTCATTATCCGTAGATGACCAGACTAAAGTGTGGAAATCAAAGACTGTTGTTCTCTTGGGAGGACAGAACCGGTGCTTGTCCCTCCTGCTCTGTACCAGTCATGATGGTTGTCAAATACCATCAACAAGCTCTGCAAGCTTGATACCCTAATATGATTGAGTGAAGATAAGAAAGAAGAACAAATGGTTTAGAAGAGACATTGATGTTAAGAAAAATTGAAGGAAAGAGAGGAAGACCTGCAATAAGTTTGCTAGACAATTTGACAATTAAAATAATTTTATTGACATCTTGTCAATACATGCAAAATGCACAGTCTGCACTATTTAAAAAAAGATAATATGGATTATACACACTATGTACAATGAATATGGCGCCTCTGCCAACGCTGCAGAGTTTGGTGGAGAATCACCAGTGGGTCTCCAGCGACACCACGTATACTAAGTTTGCTAGAAGGGATCAAGAAAACTACCAGAAGATCACTAGATGAACTGCAAGTAATGTTCACTAACAGATAAAATTGGATAATTTTTGTCCATATAGTTACTAAAAGTTGAATTTGACTTAATGGATGTTAACAACAAGTCCAATATTTTTAGATTCCTCAAGGGTCAATAATATATTAAAGCTCAGATAAGTATATGAATATCAAATATCCTAGAATTCTTAATAATTCTAAAAGGAGATAAATTTTTAATGCGCTACTAGTTTTTTTAACAAATAGAAAAATATTTTTACAGACCTTATACTGCATTGATAAATATGAGACAACCAATTTTTACTGTCCCCTACTGTCAAAGCTTTTGTCCATAGTTTACTTAAATACATTTCACCAAGCATTCCTCCATGCATACACTCATGGACAGAACTTAAGGAAGTGGAAAGTTTAGATGTCACCTGTCATCTATTTTTTTGGAGACAGAGGCAATTCTGTTCACACTTTGTTATCTTGTGTGTCTTCAATAAAGGTCACTGTAATATCTTTCAGAGTTATTGTCTGAATCCTGATATACATGCTAAAAGGTACAACTTTCATAAGTTTTGTCCATGAGTGTATAATCAGTACAGCTCAATGTAGTATAAGAGCACAGTCTGAGAGATTTAATGGGTAAAATCACTGGAAAGTTCATCACACTGATGATGAGCCAAACTCTCTTGATAATTTTTCTATTTCAGTAAGGGCACAGTTGAAAGTTATTTCATTTGTAGAATAGTTTCACATTCTACTACTCTAATAGTAGTCTTGTAGACAATTGACAATTTAAACAATTTTATTGATAGTCTTGTAGATAAAAGTGACAAAACCAGCAGGAGGGTTCACCATTAATGAGCAAAGATCTACCATTTCAATATTTGTCATTCCATAAGAGGTTTGTAGAAATGATGTTTATATAAAATATACATTAAAAACTTGATGGTGGATTCATATTGGTGGAAAAGCCACAACACCAACTTTGGCAAATTCAAAACACCCACCTGGAGACCATGCTTTAATGGTCCTTTGTCAGTCCAGAACTTGCTTTGATTTCATGAGAGAGAGAGAGATCCACAAGGATTTCATAACATCTTCAGAACTTGTTAAAGTAGTATTTGGCTGGTAAAATGGCTAGGCCAGAATTTTTCTGACAAACTATAACTATTTTTGCTTTCTGATAAAGCACAATTTGGATTATAGATTATAACACAAGAAAATAAGACCTAATCCAAATAATTTAATAGTGTGTGACATTTCTGCAACAGCATTGTCACCATTATTAGACAAAAGAATAAATGAGAAAAAATATCACAGCAAGTTCTTAAATAGTAGTTATCAAGTGTTTAAACAAGATAACAGATAAGGAAAAATAGTATTTTTGCTTTCACCCAAATTAGTTTCAAGACTGGTGTGCATACTTAATCAGACTTTTCTCAAGCCAATCAATCCATAGCAATAGTTTTCAGATGATATTGTGTTGTTGCCTTGGCTTTCTCTTCATCATTAGATTGTTCTATAACTGCCCCATTGTATGGCCCAGGTGACCATTGTCAAGTGGAACGAGCCCTTCCAGAAGCTGGCCACCTGCGATGGGAGTGGCATCATCTTTGTATGGATCAAACATGAGGGCCGGTGGTCCATAGAGTTGATGAACGACCGGAGCATCCGAGTGACGGACTTTTCCTGGAGCCACAATGGCCGCATGGCTGTCATCTGCTACCAGGATGGGTTTGTCCTGGTCGGCTCTGCTGGTGGCCAGCGATACTGGTCCTCCATGTTGGATGTGGATGCTACCATCACCTGCGGCATCTGGTCGCCCACTGATCAGGAGGTGGGTTTGGTTGTTGTTGTGTCCAATGAAGAGCCTCAGATGTCTCCATGCATCTCTATCAAAGCAGCAGCAATGTCCTCTATCTTGGGTGTGTGGGTTTGGTGTCTCCATGTAATGGGTCACACATTGGTCTCCTCTATACACTATCTATCATTCTAGGATCCAAAAGGAAATGGTTGAAGACAGCTGAATACTGTCTATTCCATCATATAAGAATACAGCTCCGTTGAATAGGTTTTGATCATAAGATTGCCATGTCTTATACCTAATAACAAACTTATCCCTTATCAGCAACATGTTTTTGATTATAACTTAATTGATAAGGCACAATTTGGACTATAGATTAGAAACATGAGGTAATAAGACTAAATCCAAATAAATAAATAGTGTGTGACGTTTCGGTAACAGCATTGTCTGATGATAGTAACAACGCGCTGTTACCAAAATGTCACACATTATTTATTTATTTGGATTTGGTCTTATTACATTTTATTTCTAATCTATAGTACAAATATTGTACCTTATCATTAGTATGGAGTTGTTATTAATTTGTATACTGCCACAATTCTATTGGGAATTACTGAGCTAGAGTATTCAGACCAGCTCCTTAAGTAACCATCTTTGTAAAATCCAAAATGATTTACTCTGAGACTGCAATGAGAGACCAGGAGTTTCTATGAGGGAGGGCCTGATTCTCAAGGGAAGGCTGGCTTATTTGAATGTTTCTTTTACTCCTTGATTTTCACTCCTAATTTCCCATGGTGGTACTGTTTTTGATCATCCTATTTTGTGTTGTGGTACAGGTCCTTTTTGGCACTTCCAACGGTCAGATAGTGGTGATTGATGTGAATGGGTTCCGGGTGGCGGAGGTGACTATCATGGGAGGGATCGCCCTCACTGCCATGTGCTGGTCCTGCAACAAGTTTGGGGTGGAGACTGAAGCTGACAGCACCACCTCCAGCCCTGAGATAGGTAGGTTCTACCCTTCTACTATCATGAAATTATATCATTGTTCTTTTTACCTCACCCATGCTAAGCTTCATTGTTTCTCTACCTTCATGAATTATATCATTGTTCTTTTTACCTGACCCCCGCTAGGCTTCATTGCTACTAGCATCATGAAATATTGACTGCCTTGCCTGACCCCCTACTAATCTTCATTGCTTCTAGCATCAGGAAAAATATCAGGTTCTTCTTCGAACCTGACCCAATAATCTTCAACCCAGCAAAGCCAATATAAAATTCAAGGTAATAAGACCAAATCAAAATAAATAAAGAGTGTGTGACGTTTCGGTAACAGCGTTGTTACCATCTTCAGACAAAAGTACTGAATGACATGAGACTAAATAAACAGATTCAGTACTTTTGTCTGAAGATGGTAACAACGGTGTTACTGAAACGTCACACACTTTTTATTTATTTGGATTTGGTTTTATTACCTTGTGTTTATAATCCATAATCCAAATTGTGCCTTGCCAATATAAAATTGTTTTGGGGTGTGGAAAAGCAAATATAGAGATTACAGTCAACTTCTTTCTAGCAACATCACTTGAGACTCTCTGTTATAACCACAGTTAGAATATCTGGGACTCTTGAAATCTGAGTAGTCTTCTCTCTCTGGTGTTTAGATTTAAAACAAAGGGATGAGAAGTGAATGTTGTAACAACACACTGCTTCCATGGATAAGTTTCTTTTTTTTTGCTTATCTCTAGTACACGTGGTACAGCCATGGTAATCATGGTGGGTAGAAGTAGGCAACTGCTTTTACTGTAAGTACACCACATGTCTACACATATGAAAAGCAGTTCGACCTTGCACTTACAAATGTGCCAGAGCCCCGTTTGATTACTTGCACTCGCTGGTGGGGTTGGACTTTTTCAAGAATCGGGGGCCATTGAAGCATTTTTTAATTAGAAAAAAGTGCCCAATGCAGGAATCGAACCCGGGTCATAGCGGTCGAAAACCAATGGTTTAGACCATCCTTCCACCGAGTTTTCTTGTTTCTAAGTTTCTTACTTTATTTAAAATGACTGTGTTGACAGTGAGACCACCCCCTATCTGCTACTACACCCCCCTCCTGGCAGCCAGCTTCCAGAACGGGGATCTCTACCTCATGAAGAACTATGACGACATCTCCCCCATTGTCCTCAGGACCAAGCTCAAAGGTATTCTTCTTTTACTGATCCATTCACATTCCTCAACTCTCTCTCCACAACAATGGTGGTGCTGACAAAATACCATGTATTGTTTACTTTTTGTTATCTCTTATTTTTTTGGAGGAGTTTCACACAATTTGTATTTTGGTATTAGCTGAACTGTGGGTTCTGCTTCAACAACTGGTTGCCTGACCAATATTGTTTTTATAAAGGTGGTTTAATATTAGTAGTAATTAAGATGGGAATTCCTTTATATGATGATGGTGGTGTCTTGTCCATGGAGCAGATCAGATCGGTCCATGCACCCTGATCACAATACCGGCCAACTGAGGTGCCTTGTCCGTATGGATGTCCTCTTCTGGATTGATGTCTGCCATGTAGAGGGCTGCAAGGTGGCCGGGTATATATGGTCCGGAGTGAGTTGGGTGTTGTAACAGTTATTGCAGTTCCTGTAGGATCTAGTCATGTCTGGGTTTATCTTCATTCCTTTAAAATGTTCTGTTCTGATTCTTTATACTGTTGCCGTTAATTCTCTGTTAATGTTGAGGTTGCATATGGGCTGGGGTATTTTATTATATTCCTTAATATATTATCATCATTAACTTTGGAATATATTGAAGCAAATGTGTCAAATATTAGAGAGAAACTTAAGTGTGGAACAAACAAACACATTTAGTTTTTATTCATAGAGATTATAGAACAAAAGACTAGTTGCACAACATAGAGTTCTATGGCAATTTTTCAGGGAAGAAAGAAAAGACTTCTGGAAAGAAAATGGCCGGAACTGTTTACTTTGTAAGGATCTCATGGATGATAATTTGGTTCACTATTTCTTCCAATGCCCTCTCTTAACAGAAAAACGTACTGAAATTTTCCCAAGCCCTAACTTTGGTCAATTTAGATACCATCGCATATGTCAACTTCTCTCTTCAGCTCTGAATGATGAATTACTGATTGTTAGATACTTTAAGTTCTGCACAGAAGCTGGGCGCATGAGAAAGAATGCAGGGCAAAGGATACTGGAGGATGACCTATCTGTAAATAGGTAACTGAATGTGAGACAAACTTTATTTTGTTGTAAATGTTTCCTCTTTCCTCTCCTCTTGTTGATGTGTAAATATGGCGAATCCTGTATGGGGCGGAATGCCCTAAATAAAGGCTTTTGTTGTTGTTGTTGTAGAGATTATAGAGGGTAGTGTTGTCAGGAGGTTATTGGTCTATAAAAGTATGAAAGGGTACCTATCCCTTTATAAAGATATCGAGCTATGGCATCATCAGTTTGTATGGTGGGGCTTTGATTTATTGGCATCCACGGAGGATCACAAAACCTTCACAATTTGCCATAGAGGTGTATAGCTAGTCAAAATTTCCTTATTACAATTAAATGTGATTCGATTTTTTTTTTATTATTCTTTTCGTTTGTAGACTTCATGGTAAATCCATGTCTTAATAAAGACATTTGTGTGTGTCTGTATAGCTGGTGAGTGGCTAGGTCAATTCTATGGCCAAAATGGAAATGCTGCTGGACCAATATTGTGTGCCTATGATCTATAACAAAAACAAATACACTAATGAACAAAACTTTAGGTAAATTAGAAAGAAGGAATCATATATCGCCGCAACTCTTTTTTATTAAATATTATAATTAGCTGAAGAAGGGCTTGCCCGAAAGCTTCTTTTATCGCGTTAATAAAAAAGAGTTGCGGCGATATATGATTCCTTCTTTCTAATTTGTTCGAAATCCGCAAACCGTTTACCATGAAAACTTTAGGTAGTTGTACCTTTTAACATATATATCGGGATTCAGACAATAACTCTGAAAGATATTACAGTGACCTTTATTCAAGACATACAAGATAACCAAGTGTGAACAAAATTGCCTCTGTCTCCTTAAAAAAAATAGATAACTGGGGACATTAAATACTTTCCACTTCCGTAAGTTTTGTCCATGAGTGTAAGGAGATGGCAAATAGATGGAGCTTAATTTTAGCATCTATTTTAATAGAAGAGAGAGAGGGGAGCCTTTTTTAAAATATAGAAATTATATAAAATATGAATTCAATTCATAGTCTCTTTACTCCATAAATGTAGGTATGTGATCCTAAAAGTCACAATGTGACACAGGTATCAAGATGGACTGGTCCAGCAATGGGGAGGTACTGGCAGTGGCCGGGGTGGTCAGTGAACAGAAGGGTCCCTTCAATGTCACCACCTACACCAACTCCCTCTTCTTCTACACTGAGACTGGCCATCTCCGCTTGGTGGTCCCCATTGCTTACAATCAGGTAGGTCAATTATCTTATATATACTGCAGCACTAACCTGTATAATATGTTGGATAATCCCCTGGAACAATATATTAGCAAAGTACAAAATCATGAGGCGAAAAGAGTTTCTTGTAAGGTTTTTTTTTATATAGCTGAGCTTTCAAGTATTTCTGTCCTTCTACCGGAATAAAAATGAGACTCATTCTTATTTCTGTAGAAGGGCAGAAATGCTCTCGAAGCTCTGCTAAATAAAAAAAACCTTGCTAGAAACTCTCTTTGCCTCACAATTTGATACTTTTGATAAGAGAGTAACATTTATCATTCCTGCGGCACATTTCACCCATCCAATATATTTTTAAAATTTATTCAGGTTTGTTGAAAATATTACATACTTCACTTAAATGACACAGTTAGATGTTGCTTTGGTTTCTCTCTTCATTTGGTCCACAAATGCATAGTACAGTAGAACCTCCATGAGACACACTTCCGCAGCAGGACATCTCTATTCAAAGAGGACAGTTTTCATTGCCAAAATGACTATTTTTACTAATTAGCTGTTCTCTATGAGATAAATCCTTTCTCTAAAGTCACTTTGGCTCTCCAACTAAGGGGTTCTTCAACAGAGAGGTTCTACTGTATGAGGCTATCCTCCTATTGATCTGGTGTCTTCAATCAATATTTTGCGTAGGGTGTCTTTACACCCAATTCAGTCCTAGCATTTTAAACTCGGTATTAATGACATTCCCCAATCTCCTGTACATTCGTCCCATCAACATCCCAAGTTCAACTGACCTGGTTGATAGACCTCAGCAAGGGTTCCTCTCCAGGGATACAGAGGAACTGCGTCTGTACTCATGTTAGAGTTGGCAGCAAAGGCATATGCTTCCATGTTAGGAGCAGCCTCAAATTACAGGCAAAGTCAGACTTTCACCAAAGTGTGCCTGGATCATGGTGCCATGATCAACGAAAGCTTCAAACCTACACCTCATTCCATGAGATTAGTTCGAGGAGCATGAACTCATGGAATTCATGTAATCTTTACACAAAGGGATAAGAAATAACAACAACAACAACATCTCCTCCAAGTAGGCTGGCTGTCTTGGCACCAATTCAGTCAAGCATTTTTACAACCAGTATTAATGGCATTACCCAATCTCTTGTACATCCCTCCCCCCAAGTAGCAGCCGGTGGTGCAGCAACAGTGATGTGACAGAGCCCAGTGTCTGCGGTGACATGGGGCCACGAGGACAGACGGGTGTTTGTGGCCACAGGCCCCGTGATCCACGTGGGCTGGGTCACTCCAGATGCTCCTTCCCTCCAGTTGCTCAGTGCCATAGCCGTGTACCGCAGCCTGCGAGACCTGGAGGCCATATCTGCCCTGCCTCTCGCAGCCTGCCTCAAGTCTCTGTTGGACTCCCTCTCCACTCCTACCATCAAGGTAACAGGACCTCTCTCTTATTGGGACTCTCCAGCAAAACTCAGTCTATATTCACTAAAGATTATCTTTTATGAATAAAAAGAAATATATTGGATCAAAATATCATTTATTTCACCAATATTTCAGTTGGCTGAACACCAACCTTTATCAAGGTGTTATAACATATTAATGTGTATCAACAACAAACTCAGCGCCACATAACATCAATAGAATTAAATTTGAAAATTATTGTTGACACACATTAATATTTTTGAAAATAGAGCAATCCATAAATAAATCTTTAATTAAAATGGCATATATTGGATCAAAATATCATTTATTTTACCAATATTTCAGTTGGCTGAACGCCAACCTTTATCAAGGTGTTATAACATTTTAAAGTGTGTCAACAACAAACTCAGCGCCACATAACGTCAACAGCATTAAGTTTTAAAAATATTTTGTTATATTGAATGGGAAGAAAAAATTGGGGATAAAAGAAAAAAAATATGATATTTTGATCCAATATATGCCTTTTTAATTAAACACATTAATATGTTATAATACCTTGATAAAGGTTGGCGTTCAGCCAACTGAAATATTGGTAAAATAAATGATATTTTGATCCAATATATTCCTTTTTATTTAAAGATTTATTTATGGATTTCTCTATTTTCAAAACATTATCTTTTATGCCAATCTGTTAGTGTACTCTTATTATCACCATTATTCTTATCTAGAAAGAATCCATATAGCTTTGATATCTTGTTTTAGACCACATGCTAGGGATATTGGACCAAAGGATTGGAATAAATTGGACTAATGGAAAATTTTTAAGGAAAAAGATTGTAAAATAATTGCCAAAGTTTAAACACAATTTATCAATCAGTTTAATCGCAATAGATTTTTATTTATTAATATAAAATGGCAAGATTTCAAATGAAAATATTACTAGAATTTAAGAGATACAATTGACATTTTCTCTATTGTTTTGAAACTTTATCAGTTTACCTCTCTATAGCATCCTATTTACTATTCTCTTAATTAACAATTGACCCTTTTCCAATTGTTTGGGAACTTTGAAATACCAGTTGTCATCTATCATCCTATTTAATATTTTCCAAATTAATAATTAGCCTTTTTCCCTAATGTTTTGTAAATTTGTAATCCTTGTTGGGGGCTTCTTTCATCTCCAACAATCCGCTGACCAACTCATCCTATGGTGTCAGGGCCACGTGCCAGATCCCAGGCAGCTACGGGAGTTTGTTTCCAAGCCTCCACCCAATGAGGTGCGGCTCCAGTGCACCATGATCCGCCGGGCGGAAAACGATGTCACCACCACGTACACCTTGTTCCTGGAGAACCTAGGTGGATTGGTGCCCATACTGAGAGGCCGTAGGGTGAGCAAGCTACGACCTGAGTTTGTCATCTACGACCCGCAGGCCGGCATCCCAGAGCCTCCAGGTAAGATAGCACATTGGAACCTGCTACTTTATACATAGAGACCAACTAAGTAAAACACCCAGCTAAAATGAACCAAAAGTATAGTGAACCTTGCCTTAAAACAAACCTAAAATATAAACCTCAATATTATTATTTTTTTCTTTTGCTTATCTCTAGTATACGTGGTACAGGCCATGATAATCATGGTGGGTAGAAGTAGGCGACTGCTTTTACTGTAAGTGCACCCCATGTCTTCACATGTGAAAAGCAGTTTGACTTTGCACTTACAAAGTCAATGTGTACAAAGTGATACCATATAGTGAACCTTGGCTATAGTGAATACATGGCTATACTGAACCAAGTGTTTGATTCCATTGAGGTTTGTTAAAGCAATGTTTTACTGTATGATGCCTTGGTAACAGCAGTGTTACACATTCTTCAGACTCTTACTTTTGTCTGAAGGAAGTCTCAAGGAACTTGTAGGTCTGGTTGATGGAATGAGAGGGATTTTAAAAGAATCTGTGGTGAAAGCCATGAGTAATTTAATTATGAGAGATGATTTAAGACCAAAAAAAAAAGGATTTGGGACAGAAAATTTCTGATCCCCTGACTTGTTCATATATCTAGACTCCACCTTTCTCCACATCAGAAGTGAGTCAGGTGTTGTTGCCACCATCCAACTGTTGAAAGTCCCTGGTGTCAGCAGAGGAACCCAGGATGGAACCAACTCGCCCCGCCCCAGGCACCTCCTCCTCCGAGAGCAGTGACATAGATGAAGGCTGTGCCTCACCTCGCCTGCCGCGTCGCCGCAAGCTCAAGAAAAACCAGTCCCAGCAGACGGATGATGTTTCCTCACCCTTCCACAGGGATCCTGGCCAGTCCGAACTACCCGAGGTACCACCAACACCATTCTCAGAGAAAATTGACTATATGCAACAATTTACCTCACTATAACAACATTACCAAGACTTTATAGCCTTATAACCATGGTTAAAGCACTTTAGAATTAGGATATCATAACCAAGTTGCTTTATAAAGTAGATTTATATCCATCTGATGATGGTAGCAATGCTGTTACCGAAATGTCACACACTATTAAATTATTTGGATTAGGTCTTATTTTCTTGTATCTATTGAGGTAATAATGTTTACTTGCCATTATAAATAGTTAAAATGCAATATTGAACCATAAGTACATATAATTTTTGTATTTTAGATCATATGTAAGAGAGATACCTGAATAAAGGCTTAAAAACCACAAGCCTGGAATGGCATGCATGACTATAATGAACCAAATGCTCTGTCCTATTGAGGTTTGCTATAGGAAGGTCTTACCATTTTTAGTGCTCCCCACATGGGTTTCAATATCCAGGTAGAAAGTCTACTAGGCCCTCCACTCCTGGAGTTGTTCCCTCTAGATGTGCGTGTAATCCCCACCTATGTGCAGGGAGAGAAGCTGGTGGAGATCACCTCCAACATCTGGGGCACCAGGTTCAAGATGGTAGGCCTGGCCACGTGGTTGCCAGAAGTCCTGGGCACAGTGAGCTACCGCACCAGCCTGCTCCACCTCCAGCCACGCCAGCTCACCATGGTCATCAAGGAGCTACGTGGCCCCCAGCCTGCTTCCGCCCACCGCGCCATGGCGGCAGATCTCGCCCCCACCCCTACCTTCTCAGAGGATGAGGATGATCTCATGGGTAAGTGCATTGTTGTTTGGTTTCCTCTATCTCCCCTGACTCCTCTCTTGGAATATTGTCCTGCTAACTTGGCTAGATTCTGAATGCTTCCCCCTAAATACAATGGTGAGCTATCAGGGTATCTAACTATAATTTGTTGTTGTTTCTTATCCCCTTGTGTAAAGATTACACAAATTCCATAAGTTCATGATCTCATGGAATGAGGTATAGGGGTGCAGCTTTCATTGATCATGGTACCATGATCCAGGCACACTTTGGTGAAAGTCTGACTTTGCCTGTAGTTTGAGGTCGTTCCTAACATGGAAGCCTTTGCTGCCGACTCTAACATGAGTACAGACGCAGCTCCTCCCTATTCCTGGTGTGGGAAAATTGCTGAGGTCTATCAACCCGATCAGTTGAACTCAGGATTTAAAAAAAAAAACAATAATTTAACCTCTCAATAACATCACTTTAGGACCAAGATTTTATGTTATTATTATAACCACAGTTATAACAATTGGAACTTTAGAAGAATGATGCTATAAAATAGTTGCTGTTATAAAAGAGGCTTTTATCATGTCTCTGCCTTATTAGTCCATCAATATCAACAGCATTTGGCAAATTCAGACACAATACACTCTGTATGATGAAGATGGAATTTTCCATTTCTTTCAATTCTACACATTTCTACACTTGGGGTGAACTCAAGATGAAAAGTAGATTTGGAAAGAGGCCTGGTTCATCAGTGGTGAATTCCCAGCCATTTCACCAATTTGGTCCACCAGATCTAAGCTACAACTATTGTATATTGCTTATATTGATAAAATGAACCAGGGATATACTGAACTTTCCTATATAATGATCATAAAATAATCCCATTTTTAAATTTTATAATACAGTGAACTATAGCTATAATGAACCATGGCTATAATGAACCAAAGGTTCAGTCCTATTGGGGTTCACTATAGAGGAGTTTTACTGTGTATATATATTGATGATATAACTTGCTACAACATTACTTGGGACAGAAGATTTAAAGTTATGACCATTGTTAAATCAATGGAGACCTAAAATGCTGTAACCAAGTAGCTGAGGTTGGACTCTATAGTTGGCTGAGAGATGCTGAGGTCCCCACTGTGTGCAGATTCCACTGCCTGCATTCAAAGTGCCCCCATAGCCCCCATGACACCAAAGAAGCAACGCAGATCGCTAGGGTCATCGCCCCCACTCATGCTGATGGACCCACTGCCCTCCTGCTCCAGGTCCCGGAACCTGGACTACGGGGGCTTCCTGCCCTCGGAGGAGTTCCTCACCCTGGAGATCTCCAATGAGAGGGTCCACACCATCCGACTCCACCCCTCCCCTCCCTCCACCCTCCCCAAGGACTCCAGCAAGCCCCGCCTCAAACTGAAGGACTCCTATGCTGTCAACGGGCTGGTCCAGATTCATCCGCACCACAATGGTTCGAGCTCTGCCTGCGGGAGTGTCTCCTCCCTCAGTGCCGGACTCTACACTTCATCCTCCCCACCCAACTCAGGACAAGAATCCTGCCACTCAAAGAATTCCTTCGCCCCCCAGTGTTCATGGCAGTCGTGTGATAAGCCCAACGAAGGAGGATCTACGCTAACAAAGTGGGGCTCAGGGACCTTGGTCGGTAAGGCCACCTCCCCGAGCTACTCCCATGTCCCCAGGTGGGAGAGTGACCTGAGGGTCAAGAAGGATGGCAAGTTTTCCTACCCGGGCAGTCCTGTGACTGCTGTTGGCAATCGCTTCCTGTTCATGGCCCATCGCAGCCACAGCATCGGCCATCTCAACCTGACTGACGCTGGCTCTGGTGGTAATGGTGGTGCCACGGAGAAGAAATCTAAACCGGCCTTTCTGAGGGAGCAGAGAGGTTCTTTCAAATCCAGGCTTCACGGGAGCTCGGACAAGAAGAAGGAGAATGCAGACTTCTCTGGGAAAAAGACCTCTCCTCCGTCATCATCCAAAACTTCCAACTTATGCAACTCCCCTAAGACCCTGCCTCTACTCACAGCCCCCCATTCTCCTTTCTCTAGTCCCACAGCCTCCACCTCCGGGTTCTCCCTGGGGGCTCACTCTAGTCACAAAGTCCGTCTCCTCAGTGAGGAGGGTCCGGAGATCAGGCCCCTCCCTCCTCATCTTCAGGAGCACCGCGGCAGCTTGCCGGACCGGATGCCACTGCCTCCTAGTGGGCCGGTCAGTCGCAGCATCCCTTCATCCCCCGTGGCAGCCCGCAAGTCCGCTGGAGCCAAGTCTGGCCGCCGGGGCCTGCTCTACTCCCCACTCCTGCTCCGCAAAGTCCTCAGGACTCAGTTCATCAACAGCTCCGATGAGGAGAGTGCCTTCAGTAGCGATGACGTGCTTTCAGACTCTTCCTTCAAGGATAGAGAGAGCTTTCAGAGAGCTTTCCTCCACAAGAAGGTGAGATGGCTTCCTGGTTTATAAGATATACAGTGGGGATTTATAGATTACTAGACGAATGACCCGGGCAACGCCCGGGTTTACACGATTAAATGTATTATTCAAGCACATAAAACATAGCAAAATAAAACATAGCAAATATAGCAAGAGCAGTCAGCAACAGCTAGACGAATGACCCGGGCAACGCCCGGGTTTTACCCGATTAAATGTTTTTATTCAAATACTATAGCACGGCGGCGGTGGGGCCCGTTGCCTCCCGGCGTTCACGCTGACTTCCCTGTGCGCGCATGGCTGTCCCGAGGGCCCACGTGACCGCCCGCCATTTCCGCCGCACAGGGAGGTCACGTGCACGGCGGCAGCCAATCGTCGCGCGCCGCCGTCGACGCCTGAGTGTTCTAGAGGGCGCTGCTCGTGAGCTAAGTTGAATAATTTGAATATATAGTTTTAATAAATGATTTATATATTTTTTAAAATAGCCTATCGTCACCCTCGTTATTTTTTACCTATGTATGGAAATTTTGGTTTGAATTAGTGAACTACTGCGAATTTGTATACCGGACATACAGACCAACCAACCAACAGACAAACATACAAACATTCATTTTTATATATATAGATATTCAAAATTAGCCATTTATATTATACTAGACGAATGGCCCGGGCAATGCCCGGGTTTTACCCGAGTGCGTATATATTTTAAAAACATATATATGTGTAATATATATGTGCAAAACGGTATAATATATATATAATATAATATAATATAATATATATAATATAACAGTATAATAACGGTATAAAGAAATAATGAGCCTATCGTTCAAATATAAAATATAATATAATATAATATATAATAATATAAATAATAATATAAAATATAATATATAATATAATACAATAAAATATAAATGAGATACTAAAAATTAAATTTCTATTTAATGAATTACATATTTTATTCTTATAAAGATTATCGATTAAAGGTACTTATATATATTTAAAGGTTCTCATAAAGGTTACCGATTTAAAAGTTTATTTTATTTTATTTAAAGAAACATATTTTCATTTAAGTATTGTTATTTATTTTAAAAGATTAAGTAATTGTGCAAAACGATAATTGCCTTAAAAAGAAATTGCCTTAAAAAAAAAAAAAAACATTCGCTGTGATTTTGTCTTGCATTCGTTTATACAATTATTATATATATTGGCATCATATATTAACTTTATGAACGGAAAAATATGTCCAGGGTAGCCTAGTGGTCATGGCATCTGCCCGGTAAGCGGAAGGTCGTGGGTTCGATTCCCATCCCTTGACACTTTTTATTTTATCCATTCTGACCAAAATCTATCCGTGAACTTCACACAGTGAACTTCACACAGACAGAATAAGGCAATTATATAAGTAGATTAAAAATGAAGAGACATTATATACTATTTATTTTCTCTTTAAAAATGAGGAGCTTTCAGAATATTTCCCTTCATCCGCTCAAAAGTACAAAGATATTCTTTGCTTATAGCTTTGTATTTTTGAGCAGATGAAGCAACATATTTTGAAAGCTTCTCATTTTTAAAATATAAATTAAATAGCTTGTCATCTTTCTTCATTTTTAATACAATGGGAATATATTATGATGATATATTATAAATGAATAACACACGGGAGTAACAAGACCAAATTCAAATGAAATTATTACTATCCTCAAAGACAATTTTATCTTAAGTCTCTATCCATGTTGTTTGGATGAAAGTTTGATATTTAATTCAAAAGTTTCCAACAAAATAAGTTTTAGAAAAAATTACATTAAAAAAAAATAATCCTCGCCCTTCCCCCCAAACATTATAAGCTTTGTGAAATTTGGTGTTTATATAAATACTAGACGAATGACCCGGGCAACGCCCGTGTTTTACCCGATTGAATGTTTTGATTCAAATACTATTTGTTACAATTATAAATTGGAGCCGTGGATGTCACTCTTGTGAAACGTCCCGCTCCAAACTTTACATGTACATTAGGTCAGCTGGTATTACCCCTCATTTTCACCGCTAGAGGCGCGAGCGAATTGACTTTTTGTAAATATACATAATTATAAAGATAGAAGCTTCTATAGAAGATAATGATCATAATGATGATGCGCGCGCATCCGTGACATGAGGAATTGAGGAAAGACGGTCGTGACTATATATATTAATAATAAAATAATAATAATAATATAATAATAATTATTATTATCATTAGATAATGATAATGATCATAATGATGATGCGCGCGCATCCGTGACATGAGGAATTGAGGAGGAAAGACGGTCGTGACTATATATGTTGATTCCTAAAATACAGTGTAATAGAACACAGCATATTTTTAGAGTTAAAAATGTAATGGATTCAATAGAAGAGTCATCACTGTCCTCTTGCAATAGTTTTGTCATCAGCAGTGTTGACTGTGTGTGCAGCTGAAGAAACGCAGGGGGAGGCTAGTGGCAGATGGGGGACTGGGGAAGGAGGAGGAGAGGCCCCCCTACAGGGAGTTCATCCTCCACAACAAGGCCCCCCTGTGGAACGAGGTGTCGCAGGTCTACCAGCTGGACTTTGGGGGGCGGGTCACCCAGGAGTCTGCTAAGAACTTCCAGATTGAGTACCACGGCCGCCAGGTTAGTCCCCTTCACACACATTGTGTGTGTTGCAGCATCTTTTTGTAATTTGTCGAAATCCCGCAAACCTGTGATAATGAACATTATGACCTTGCTATTTCAAGCATCTATATTGAAGAGATATCATCAGGTTTCCATACAAAATAGATGCTAAAAATAAGCTGCAACGTCTCTACAATCTAGCAGATTGGTCCGTGACAAAGCTACAACACTAACTTTGACAAATTCAGAATTTCCTCCAGGAGACCATAGTTTCAGGTTAGTGACTCCCATCAGTTGAGCTTGGGTGTACTTTGGTTTCCTCCTTCTTCTTCTTTCTTATCTTCATTCAATCATTTGAGGGTATCAAGCTTGTAAAGTTGACAACCATTATGACTGGGTGAAGTAGAATGCGTCTGCCTTTGTCATTAAGACTGGGAGCACTACTCAGTGACAGGCCGACTTAGCTCCAAAAGAAATGGCCGCCTCTAACATGAGGAACAGACGCCATGTGCAGCCACTCCTAACATGGAGTACAAATGCTGCTCATCCTGTATCCCTAGATCAGGAGCCCTTACAGGGTACTATCAGCCGGGCCAGCTGAACCCAGGTTTTTTACCGAGCTTGTTACTGCTCCCCCTCCTCCTTTTTCATCCGGGCTTGGGACCGGCAAAGGCGGAGTTATAATAAAAACAATGGTTGCCTGTAAAGTCGGTTTTACGGGCGAAGATTTTACGTGACAACGGTAGAATAATTATTGATATGAATATAATTAAATTGCACAATAGGAACAAGGAATTGAATGAAAATAAGAATTGCACAAATTTTAACTATAGAAATATATTTTGTTTACTAAAACATTGTACATGTAAACTTAAACTTAACTAATTCCTATTTGAGTGATTTTGTTGAGGATAGGACGATGATAGGAGGAATATGAAATGAAAGGAAGTGTTTCTGCTGTAATGAGTCTAGCGAAAGAATTTGTAAAATAATAATTAATTAATTAATTAATTTTAAACTAATAATTTACTTAACACTATCAACATTTATCAATAGTATGACATAACCTATAAACTCAGTTTCTCAACTTTTGTGTCAATCTAACAATTAATCAATCAATCATAGTTTACGATAATGAAATATCGGTGTACAATTATTTACCTTTATTGTTGTAGTTGTTGTAAATGACGAATCTAAGCACTCCACATTTTCACTACAGACACAGCTGACGATACTTTAACCACACGTGTGACCTTGTATTATGACGCTTTCTTGTTTTTCCAACGCCAAGAACGTTCGAGAAAGACAAAGACAGAGACAAGCATGCGCCGATTCAATGCGCCTAATTCTCTAGCGCTGCGCGCGCAGCACTCTCGTTCGGTGACTCATCGTAACGTTACCGGGCATTACACTTTTTCATAAGTGACTCCCAGCCGCAACCTAATTTAAGACGTTGTCACGTCAAAACGTGATTTTATACAACTGTTGATTGAATGCCACAATGTTGTCATCTCCTCACAGAGGTTGTTATGGCGGCAGGTGCTTCAGTTTGGTAGGATTCACGACAACGCCTACACTCTGGACTTTGAGTATCCCTTCAGCCCACTCCAGGCCTTCGCAGTGGCCCTGGCCAATGTGACCCAGAGGCTTAAGTGATGGTGTACATCACTCTGCCTGCCGCCTGCCTGCCTGCTCCGCGAGGTGGTGCCGCTGTGTTGTGAAAGCCTCTAGACAAGTCACAGTTTTGTTTCTTCTCTACAGTTCTCTTCTTTTGTTGTTGGTTTTGGTTTTAGTTTGCTGATGATGATACTTGCTCACTTATTCCCCTTGCTATATATAAGGGACCAAATCATCTCTATCACTCTACTCATCTCTTATTTGTAGGTTTTTTTTATTTGCTTTATCCTCAAAGTTCTTTTTTGTAAACCCTAAGCACTCTTTAGTAATTCTCATTTATATTACCGGTTTCCATTTATATCTTTATTATTTTTTTAAAAATTGACTCTGTATATACTTTTTACTTTCTTTTTTTTTTCAATGCTCATTTATTATCTTTAATTTTTTTATGAAACGTTTATTTTTTCTACTTGCAACGTTGAAACTTTTTATTTTTGCTGTTGACATTTCCCGCAATCATTTTAAACACATATATATATTTTTTAAAAAGTGTTATTAGTAGTGTAATTATATATTTTTAATATAATTAATATATATAATTTTTTTAGATATATTTATTTTTAAAGGTTATAAAAAGTGTTTTGGTTCTTTTTAAGACACTTTTACAGATCTCATTCCCTTTTTTTTGTTTTTTTTTTTGCTTTAATCTTTTGTTTTTGTATCTTTTCCAAAACAATCCATAGAGAATCATCATAACTGATCTAGTCATCTTCCTATTTGTTACAAACAACAAACTAGAATCTCATTTTATTTATTTTTTTCACAACATCTCACAAGCTATATTTGCGCAGCTCTTTATACCCACAATCAATACACACCATTTTTATTGCTTTAGAGATAAAAATCCTAGATGGTATCCCTATATATATAGAGGTGATTGAAGGCTTGTTAAACTGGCTTGCCGTCTTCTTCTTCATATTTGCATATTATTTTATCTCCAGAGATTTCATGATAAGGTCGACTTTAAAAAAATACCTTTTTTTGTTAGAGTGAATGATTTTTTACATTATCAGTATATTTTCCCTTCCCCTTTTTTTTTTTTTAATTTTGAAATCAAAACCAATCTATAATATCCATCATATTACGAGCTTGTGCTGTTTTTCTTTGATTTTAACCCCACATCCTTCTATATCTCTCCAATCCATGTCATTGCTTCAGAACATTGGTTTTTTAAAAATTCTTCTTTGTTGTTTTTATAGTACTTTATTATTATTTTATTCTTAGAGTTATATATCTACTTTTATTTATTTAAATGTTTTTATTTTTTAGTGAATGCGCTCAAATTTATCTATTGCTCAAGAATATTTATTCAATTTTTTTTTGTTATCTTTTTTTTCATATTTGAGAAAAAAAAATTGTGTTTCACTTCTTTTTTGAATATATTTTTTATTCATAGAGATATTTTAGTTCAAATTTATTTGTTACATATATTATTTTGTTGTTGTTTATTTGTTATTAGTATTTTTTTAGAATTTCTCTCTTTTTTTTTTTCTTATTTAAATCCAAATTTTCCCATTTGATTTTATCCCTATGTGTTTAAACACATTCAGTTCTCTCTATATGTTTTTTCTTTCTTCTTTCATTCCATGTAGTTTTTTTCTGTGTAGTTTTTTTTAGCTTTCATGTTTTCTTGTAGGTTTGCCCAGCCTTCATCAGAATCTACAACTTGCCCAAATACATTGTTCATTGTCACACACTACACATTTGTCCCTTTTTTTAAAACCTAACTGTTTGCTTAGGAATTCTTTATTGTGAATAGGGTATATATAAACTAGGGAACCTTATATTCTCTCTTAGACTCTCTCTTGCCACAATTTAAGTATTTCTTATAACACTTGAGACTTAGAAGTAATTCTATCATTCTCTAAGAGATCCCAGTACTATTTCACTTTTGTACTTTCTTTCATGTAGGGCTATTAGGTATAAAACTTCTCTCCAATGTGAAAATTTAATGGGGAAATTTCGTATTGTTTTGCTTGCAAAAAAAAATGTATATGCAAAAAAATTTTCAATACATATTTACATATTGTGATTTAAATATGCAACTTTTTCTTCTTTCTCTTTTTTATTTAAAGTTACATATTCTCCTGAATGGATTGATGCTATTTTATCTCTCTCACTTTTTAAATTTTAAAATAAATTTTGAATGTTTTAGGTATAAATTTTTATAGATTTTTAAAATTGCTATTCTTTTCATCTCTCTTATTAATTGGGTTAAAATTTCCTTTTTTACATTTTTTTTTGGAGACTACACTTTTTGATAATACTTCCAGTTAATCTTTGTGCACAAACACCAAATTTTCTCTCTTATATCTAGTTCTTTAGGGTGGTAATACCTGCTTTAAAAATTCTAAACATTGGATTCATCATTGCTGTTATCATTATCATAACCAATCTCTTGCATCCAGTCATTACTACTTGCTTGTGCTTATCAATGAGCTTAGCATTCTTTTTAACATTTTCTTCAGCTTTTTTTCCTTCTTTATATTTTAGTTTTCTTTTTCTCTCTCTTTTTTTCCAAGTCTCTCTATTCTGCAAACCAGGAATAAGTGCCTCTCTACTTAAAAAAAAATAGCAAGTTTGGTCTTTCAAAGTATTTCAGCATGTATAAAAATATATACATACCATTTAAATTCTAAGTATTATTATGTTATAGTATTATTTTATTATTATTATATTTTTTTAATTCATTGTTTGTTTATTTTGTGAATCTCTCTGCTAACAAAGCGAAAAATTCTTTCTTTTTTTAAAAATATTTTTTCTAATATACAGTTAAATCTGTCTATAGTGCCCCCTCTATATAGCGCACGATTTAAAACATTAAAATGTAAACATTTTACATTAAAAGTGACCTGTCTATAGCACCCCCTCTCTATAGCACCCTATTTTGGTGAGTCCCAAGAGGGGGCGTTATAGACAGGTTTAACTGTATTTGGTTTTTTGTTTTCTCGAATCTCGCCGCCATCCATTCAAGTAGTAATTACTGATGCCAAAAAACTCTATGCACATGTGAAATTGCATCACTTTTGTAGGAAAACAAGTAAAGGCACAGATGGCTTTTGTGGGTAGCAGATCTTTTACATATTTACATACTGTCCCTTGTTCTCGCTTCCCCCGGCTTATAACAAACAGTGTCTCCTCTTTTTTTTTTTTTCTCTCTTTTGTCCTTTCTTTTTACATACAGTCAACTCCTGCTAATTGGAGCTCTGGCATATAAGGAACAATCAGTCTTAATTCTCTGCAATCCTAATTATTGGGAGCTACAAATTATCAGAAATTTCCTTTATTAGAAGTCCCAATTATCTGCAATCCTAATTATCAGGAGCCCCAATTATCAGAGCAATCCTGATTATCTGCAAATCCAATTAGAAACATACGGTAACAAGCCCTCAATAAAATAAATTATGGGTGATGTTTCTGTAACAAAGTAGTTACCAAAACATCACATTTATTGATTTTTGGTCTTGCTACTATCTTATATTTCTAATCCAATGTTGATATATACACTCATGGGCACAACTCAAGGAAGTTTTAGCATGTATATCAAGATTAAGACAATAATTCTGAAAGATATTCGATACATAGTGACCCCTTTATTGAAGACACACGTGATAACCAAGTGTGAACAAAATTGACACTGCTCCTTAAAAAAATAGACAACCGGTGACATCAAATATGAAATTTACTTAAGTTTTGTTTATGAGTGTATAGTGAGGTGTAATCCAAATTGCACAGGGTCGCATAACATATTTAATAAGTGATGCTAATTCAAGTGTGTGACAATATTATGCAATAAATAAACCTCTTTTTTTTTTTTTTATTTAAATATGCAGTTAGTTTTTTTAATCACTTAAAAAGGTTACTAGATTTGAAAGCCCAATTTGCATATAAGATCCAATATTTTCTGTATTAATAACTCCATTCGAGACCAAGAATTTCTGATTTTCTTTTCTTGGAATTGATTATTAAACATTGAATCACGATTATATGTTCAATTGTAAGTGGTTCTCTTATGCATCTACAGAATACAGTGAAGCTTTGTCATAACAGCAATTTGGTTAAGAACATCTTAATTTTCCAAAACCCCTAACTTCCAGTTATTTAAAAACTTCTAGTTATAATAAAAACTGCAAAAAAAAAACTTAGTGTATCAAGTAATGTTAGTTATTAAAATTAAAGATACTTCGGCAAGTAAATCTTTTTATTATTTTGACGTTTCGACAGAAATCTTTTGTCCTCGTCAGGAGCAAACAAAAATTTAAAACATTTAGCAAAGTGTTATAAATTATTCTCTAGATTAATAATTAACGCTTTGCCGATTGTTTTAAATTTTGTTCGCTCCTGATGAGGACAAAAGATTTTTGTTGAAGCATCAAGATAGTAAAAAGATTTACTGGTCAAAATATCTTTAATTTTTATAACTATGAATATACCTATCTTTACAAGTAATGTTAATTGAGGTTTTTGTCTATAAGTCTTTAAATGTTTCCTTTTTGTGAAACAGAATATTTGTTAGGATTTACTCATTCACCAATAGCTCCCCCCCCATATCATCGAAATAGTTTTCAAAGTGTTTTTCATATCTTGGCTGCTTCCACAATCACTCAGCTTATATGCACATATAGTGTCTGTTTGTTTGTTTTTTATTAAAGTATTTTATTTTTTTAGTGAATGATGATCGTTCTAATGGAGATAAATAGTGTTTTTTTCTTCTTCTTCTTCAATCTCAGCAGTGTGTTATAAATCTATTTTATAATAAAATACCACAAATTTACAAAAAAAAAAAAATTTAAAGGGATAAAAAAAAGAATCAAATCTTTTTATTTATTTATTTTTTTGATGTGTGTAAGGATATGTATGGGTGTCTTCTCTCAAAAAAAGAATTCTCTATATTAAATAAAAGATATATAAATATATGATAATATATTTCTGTAGAGATCTTCAAAAAATACAAAAAAAAAAGTGTTGAAGTTTTTCTACAAATGCACAATTTGTTAATTTTTTTTCTTTTCTGATGTAGTTTCATACCTTGATGGTGATATATGTCTTGTTCTGACAAAATAGAGCAATCCATATTTAAAACTTTTAATAATAAAAAGGCATATATTGGATTGAATAAAAAGATGTTTTTTGCCAATATATGCCTTTTTTTATTATCTAAATATATATATTTATTCTTTTTTAATTTATTGATAAGGCACAATTTGGATTATAGATTTATAAACACAAGGTAATAAGATCAAATCCATCATTTATTTATTTGGATTTTGTCTTATTACCTTGTGTTTTTAATTTATTGTTCTTTTTTTTTCCATTCCAAATGCATGTGATATCAAATTTTTTGTTAATTGTTGATTATAAGTTGTTGAATAATTCTTTTCAAATTATTTATTTACAGTAAAAAATTACTAAAACAAAACCTCAATGGGACTGAACATTTGAGTTCACTATAGCCATGGGATTCAATATATGGCAACAGTAATATTTGGAATGATTATATATTAGGTGTTTGTTTGCTAAAAGGGAAAGTTTGACCTGGTTTGTTTTAGCAAAGTTTTTTTACTGTATTTTTATTGGGGATTATTTTAGTTTCGGTATATAGGAAGGGTTTGGGTATATCCCTGGTTTGTTTTAAGAAGGTTTTACTGTTATTTTTATTGGGTAGATGTGAGATTACTGTACAGTTTTGTGATGACAACTCGAATTTATTCAAACTTTTTAAAAAACTCTATCAAGTTCTACAAGAGTTTAAGACCTTAATTTTTTTTGCTTATCCCTTGTACATGTGGTACAGGCCATGATAATCATGGTGGGTAGAAGTTGGCGACTGCTTTTACTGTAAGTGCATCACATGTCTACACATGTGAAAAGCAGTTCGACTTTGCACTTAAAAATGTGCCAGAGCCCCTGAGACCTTAATAAATAAGTAAAGCTTAGTAAAGAGAAATCATTTTCTCAATAAATTACAAAAAAACTACATAAGGCTTCTTAAAAAGATATTTTGAAACTTTGTTTAAGAGGATTGTGCATTTGTATAAAAAAAAATGATCAACACTTCAATTTATTTTCTTAAATCTTCAAAAAAAAAAAGAGATAAAAAAAGTCTTGTATATAGTTGATATAGACTCTGTAGATATTGTTTGACCTTTTTCCCTTAAAATCTTTTTTTATATATATATTTATTTTTTTATCGATTAAATATTTTATTGAGAAAAGGAAATCTGTTTTTTTGATAATACTACTTAGAAAAAAGAGAAATGGTGGAATTTACTATGTTAGAATCTATATATATGTGTATAATTGTTGGTTACTTTTGTTGTCAATATATTTGCACTCACTATATGTTATCTCTTTTTTTATTATTATTTATATTTTTCCTTCTCACTCGTGTTCTCTTCAAATGTATATATATCTATTTGATGTCCTGTTGTTAGCTGTTTTACTTTGTGAATCCATTGTTAGATGTTTGAATTTTGTGGTGAAGACAAAACTAAAATGGTCAATTTTCCTCCCCTCCTCCTTTTTCTTCTTTTATTATTTTTTGTGTTTTTTTTTTTTATTGGAGAAATGCAGTTTTTATAAAAAGAAAGTTTAGCGCTATGTACAGATTCAATTCTTATTAAGTGAAATTCTTTATCTGGAAAAACCAAAAAAAGTGTCCCAATTAACAGTAAATTTTTTTTTTTTGTACAGGTATCGTAGGTCTTACCCGAAAGCTTATACGATCGTTTTTAAACTCTTTTCCCCTGACCTGTGTTTCTTCACCTACTTTTTATTTAAGAAATATCTATGTTACTAAGCCATTACATATAAGTACAGGCCATGATAATCATGGTGGGTAGTAGTTGGCAATTGCTTTTACTGTAAGTACACCATATGTCTACACATGTGGAAAACAAGTTTGACTTACAAGTGCGCTGTTTGGTTACTTGTATTCACTGGTAGGGTTAGACTTTTGCGAGAATAAGGGTTATCTTAAAGTAAGGATTTGTTCCTGGGTTGTGACTGTTTTAAATAGATGGTTTATACCCCTTCTTTACCAATCCCTGGTTAAAAATTAATGATTTAGTTGAGAGATAAATATTACTTTATATAAAAGGGCATACACATGGATCTGTAAAGAAAAAAAAATTCAATTTTTTTTTTCTCAAAATATTTCGAGAGATTGCTCCCTCTTTTCATCAATTTATTGCACAGTAAACTTAATTTACAAATTCTTGTAGATCACTTGAAAACAAATTTGTCATTGGTCAAAAATAATTAATGATAATAATATATTGAAAATTATTATCATTAATTTTTTTTGACCAATGAGAAATTTGTTTTCATGTAATCTACAAGAATTTGTAAATTAAGAGTTTACTGTGAAATAAATTGATAAAGAGGGAAAAATCTCTCGAAATATTTTGAGTAAAAAAAAATTTTTTTTTTTTCTTCACAGATCCAGGTTGATGGATCGCCTTTTGACTCAAAATAAATATTACTGTTAATTGGGACAAATTTTCAGTGGCTTTTCCTTTTAAAGAATACCAATTAGAAAATAATTGAACTGTACTATATTTATTTTTATAAAAAAAGTTATATAGGTAATTATTAATTTTGTGTAAATTTTTATTTTATTCTCTAGCTCTCTATACAGTAGAACCTCCCTTTAACGGACACCTCTCCATAAAGGACAGTTTTCATTTACAAAATTACCATTTTCACTATTTAACAACTCTTCCAGTAAGAGGATATCTCTCCTTAAAGAACACTATGTCTCTGTAATTAGGTGTCCTTTACAGGGAAGTTCTACTGTAATTGAGAAAAAATATATTTTATGATAATCATTGTTATTTTATAATTCAATCTCTTATTTTAACCTTTCTTCTCTCTCTAAAATATATTAAACAAATTTTAAAGTTGCTTCAAAAAACAACCAACCCCCCTGCCCCCCCCAAAAAAAAGTCATATATATATATATAGCTCTAGTCTTGCTGCTGTGAACTGTCCTAGGCAAAAATTCTTATATTACAAAATTATGGAAAAAACAATTTCTCTATCATTAGATTAGGCCATTTAAATGCATCAATAAATTTCTAAATGCTAACCGTAGTTTTTTTTTTGTTTGTTTTGTCTACACTTTTTTTTACATTGTCACATTGGAGGTATCCTGTGATTTTATTTGGTCTTGTTACCTTGTGAAACCATAATTATGTGACCTTTAAATGATTAGAACAAATCTTCAATTGGAACTAGATTTGGTACAGGTCATGATAATCATGGTGGATAGAATTATAGAAATTTAATTTTGTCTACACTCTTTTTTTTTTTTTTACATTGTCACATTGGGGGTATCCTGCGATTTTATTTGGTCTTGTTACCTTGTGAAACCATAATTATGTGACCCATAAATAATTGAAACAAACCTTCAATCGGAACTAGGTTTGGTACAGGCGATGATAATCACGGTGGGTAGAAGTAGGAGACTGCTTTTACTGTATGTGCACCACATGTGAAAAGCAGTTCGACTTTGCACTTACAAATGTGCCAGAGCCCCGTTTGGTACTTGCACTCGGTGGTGGGGTTGGACTTTGGCAAGAATCGGGGACCATTGGAGCATTTTTAAAGATTTAGAACAGGCCATCTCAAGCCATTGAAGATAGAAAATAAAAACAAAATCTATCCACTTGCCCAAAATGTAGATTGGCACCTGCAGCTCCAGAACACATTTTGGCTTGCATTAGATGCACTATACAGAACCTTTGGGAGAGGCCGCAGCTTATCATAAAACAGCTCGAGGAGCATGAACTCATGGAATTTGGGTAACCTTTCCACAAGGGGATAAGAAACAACAACAAAACTTTTGCCTGATGTTGGTAACAAACACTGTTACCAAGATGTCACACACAATTTAAGAGTAAAACCCCTCTATAGAGAACCACAATGGGACTTAAACCTTTGGTTCACTATATGACCATAGTTCACTGAATTATAAATTAAAAAATGAGGATTATTTTAGGTTCGCTATACCTCAGTTTCATTTTAGCGAGGTATAACTGGAGAGGACTCGCAAAATTGGAGAAGAGTGGACTTCAGGAATTGGTTTAACCATGCACCACCACCATAACTGCAAAAATTTGGATTTGGTGTTGTTACTATGAATTTGGCTGATGATGGTGACAATGTTGTTGCCGAAACGTAACACGCTATTAAATTATTTGGATTAAGTCTTATTTTCTTGTATTATAATCCAAATTGTGCTTTATTATAAACATGCTCTTCTTAAACGAAAGACAAAAAACAATTTATGAAATAACTTTTATTATATATATTCCTTACAATGATTGTATAATACATTATATCAATTTATAATCATCATAATAAAAATAACATATGTAAAGGAATATAATAGAGCAAAGAAAACTTCATTCTACCCTGGGAATGGAGGAGGAAGGGTGGAAAAAAAAAGCAAATATAATCAAAAACAAAAATTTCTAAAAATGATTCGATTTCAAAAAAAAAATTGTGAAGAGATGAACTTAAAAAAAAAAAAAAAAAAAAAGCTATCCTTATATAATTCTAGCGCACGCACGCATTTATGACAAAAAAACTAAACACAACAAAAAAAAAATTTTCATATATATATAAAATTATAGAATTTAAAAAAAAAAATTATTATATGGCATATAGTATATATATAAATCATATATATATATATAATAATAGTAAAAACTTTTTCTACACAAGGTTGTTGTTTTTTTTTAATAATATATATTCTTTTTTTATATATAATGTACAATATATTCAATATGTTACAAGGGAAAGGAAAAAAAAAACAAAACAAAAAAAAAAAGGAAGGCTTGATTAGAATAATATACTTTAGTATAAAGGAGGAGAAGAAGGGAGGGTTAAAAAGAATTGTGTGAAAGAAGAAAAATTTCTGGGGAGGAAAGTCGGGAAAATTGAAAAAAAATGAAGAATTACTAATGATAAAACAAAAACTGCATTTTTATTAAAGAGAATGGAGGAAATATAATAATCAGAGGGATGAAGGGAGATAGGAGATCTATTAAAAAACATGATGTGAGGGAAGAAAAGAAAGGAAAAAACAAAGATAGGGAGAAAACAATATATAATGCATTATTATTCTTATGTATATAATAAATATTAAAAAAATAAAAAGTATATAAGCATTTGTATTACACCTGTACACCCAAAGAGAGAAAGAGAGAGGGAAATAATTAAAAAAAATCCCTAATGATTTAATAATTAAAACAAAAAAACATCTAAACCCTTCCTGCCACAAAATAAACAACAAAAGTTTCTACATTCTATAGAGAGGGGGTGGGGGGGGGGAAGAAGAAACAATAAGTTGAGAAAATCAATAAAGAAAGAAGGGGTTTGAGAGAAAGCATGATGTATTTTGGAGCTGTTGAAACTAAACATAAGAAAGGAGGGAGGGTTGAGGGGAGTTGCAGCAGTCTCCGGATTGAAGGAGGAGTTTTACTTGGAAAAGGCAGCGAAGACTCCCCACATCAGTTCGCAGGTGTTGGGTTTCATGCTCTCCGCCTCAAAGTCCAGGTCTAGCAGCTCCCTCACTCGCTTCATGGCAATCTCGTAGTCATCGTCAGAGAGCGGGGCAAAGGCGTTCTCCAGGACGTCCGAGTTGTGCGCGAGGATGATGAGGGAGAGGAGCCTACGGTCCATGCGGTGAGCATTGTTCACCCAGCGGTGCAGCACTGCATCCTGCACCTTCTTCACCAGCTTGTTCTTAGACTGGTTGTCCACCAGGGGGTGGGTGGTCATGTCAAAGAGCAGGAAGTGCTGCTTCTCCGTGGTCAGCACCCCTTTCTCCACCAGGTTTTTGGCCAGCCGCTCCCGCACGTTGCGCAGCTGGTAGGTCAGTTTCAGAGGGTTCCACGTCTCCCCTGCACATACACAGCTGTGAAGCAATACAACATGGGATAGTGATGCCCCAATTCAACAGGCTGCTTCCATAGCCATTCCATCATTATTGATAGGTGTTGTGATAAGATTGCTATCGCCATTTCATTCTATCCTGTAACTTTACCTGATCTAAGAACCCGGTGTTAAGAGTTAATCTGTCCTCACCATAGCAAGGAACACACCAAATTTACTTCCAACATTGACTACAGCTCACATGAAGCCCCCACTGTTCAGAAATAGAACCACGGCAGATCTAAACTGGGATGTTGATAAACATCCTTGGGGGAGGAGGCAGTATTTCCAGTACTGTGGTTGGAAGTTATGGGGAGAGCTTTTTAACCCGAATATTCCATGGAAAGACTTCAGCAAGTTTTAATGGTTAAAACAGGGAGTAACCATCACACTAAACAATGTGTTGAGGAGAAGTAAAAGAAGGGTAAACTGAACACAGCACCAAATGTGGAACATCAAAGTATCTGTTAATATAAGCTGTCTTTGCAATATGCCGGGTTTGTTTTAGGTGTGTGGGTTTTAATGTATATATATATTTATAAAACAAGATGACACTTTTGGGGGAAGAATTATTTTATTTGACTTGATGCAATGAAAAAGTAATGGGAGGGCCTGGCTCATCAGTGGTGAATCCTTCCAGCAGTTTCGCCAGGAGCTTCAGTATTAGTATAAAAGAAAAACTGAATAATGCAATATTACAGCGGTATGGTAGATTAAACCTGCAAAACCGCTGGGAGGGTTCACCACTGATGAATCAGGTCCTCCCATTATTATTTTTTATCATTGCAGAGTAAGTGAGGTAGAAAATAGATTTATTTTAAAAAGAATCCTAGGCGTAAAAAAAATAGATCAAATATGTTGGAAGTGAATGAAACTCCACCTTTGCCGGTCCCAAGCCCGGATGAAAAAGAAGGAGGGGGAGCAGTAACAAGCTCACTAAAAAACCTAGGCTTAGCTGGCCCGGCTGATAGTAACCAGTAAGGGTTCCTAATTCAGGATGAGCAGCGTTTGTACTCCATGTTAGGAGCAGCTGCACATAGCGTCTGTTCCTCATGTCAGAGGCGGCCATTTCTTTTGGAGCTAAGTCGGCCTGCCACTGAGTAGTGCTCCCAGTCTTAATGACAAAGGCAGATGCATTCTACTTCACCCAATCATAATGGTTGTCAAATCTCTTTTTTAAAAGTCTCAAGCTTGACACCCTAATATGATTGAGTGGAGATAAAAAAAAAAAGAAGTGAAAACCACTCACCAGAAAGGTAATCAATCCAACTCTGGAGAGTCTCCGGGGGCTCGGTGTTCTGGATATGCTTGAGAGCCTCGTCCAGCAGGGCGTCCCCCGTGTTCTCCTTGTTCTTCAGGATCACCTTGCGGTAGAGCAGACCCTTGCGTCGCATCCCCGTGGGCTCCAGACCAATCCGGCCACGTATGCCCAGCTCTATCAGGATGCATCCTCTGAGCCCCGAGGAAATGCAATCGTTCCAGAAGGAAGTGTAGCCCTGAACAACCACACAGTTATCTTCTCTGCCCAATCTTATTATATAATACTACCCCCATAATAGAAGAATGGGTATGAACCTTTATTGTATCTTCAATGTTTTATTTGAAGAAATACACCTTAGGGGAATGCAGAATTAACACTCCTTAGAATTTAAACACAAGGTAATAAGACCAAATCCAAATAAATAAATAGTGTGTGAAGTTTTGGTGACAGCATTGTTATTTGTTTATAATCTACTAGACGAATGACCCGGGCAAGACCGCGTTCTAGAGGGTGCTGCTCGTGAGCTAAGTAGAATAATTTGAATATATAGTTTTAATAATTGATTTATATATTTTTTAAAATAGCCTATCGTCATCCCCGCTATTTTTTACCTATGTATGGAAATTTTGGTTTGAATTAGTGAACTACTGCGAATTTGTATACCGTGCATACAAACAGACCAACAGACAAACATACAAACATTCATTTTTATATATATAGATAATCCAAATTGTGCCTTATCACTCCCTAGAATTGTATTAAAAGAGTTTTGACAAGAGTTTGAAATGTCGATCAAAATAATAATTTTAAAAAGATGTTTAAATGTTTTGTTTGGCCAGTGTGCTTTCATATATGTATATGAAGCTTTGAAAATGACTTACAAAATGGAGAAAAGAAACAAATTCTTTGGTGATATCTGATGTGCTAGAAGAATACTTATGGTCATCAAATGAACATATAGGATGACAAACAAAGATATTTAATGGAGAAATTCAATGAAATAAAGGAAGTTTTCAGGACATGTACTCCAAGGATCATAATCAGGTAGTCTATTGCCTTGTTTGGAAGGATACACTGTGAAGAATTCCCCTTGAATTATCCCAAGTACACGTGGTACAAGCCATGATAATCATGGTGGGTAGTAGTTTACTTTTACTCTACATATCTACATAGGTGAAAAGCCGTTCGACTTTTGCATTTACAAGTATGCCAGAGCCACGGTTTGTTTACTTGCACTTACCCACACATTGGTAGGATTGGACTTTTGAAAGAATTGGGAGGCCATTGGAGCATTTTTTTTTTTAAATAAGAAAAAAGTGCCTAATGCAGGATTTGATACCAGGGCGTAGCGGTTGAAAACCAAGAAAGAACACTTATACTACCGATCCCCATACCTTGAAGAATGAAGGAAGATAGTTAGACCCAGAAAAAAAAAAAGGTGATAATTTAATAGAATGGTCTGAAATTAGAAGAAACAATATGAATTGCTCAAAAGAGAAAGCATTCCCTCTTTTTCTTATCTTTTCTAGTATTATTTTATAAAAAATACCAATTTTACTTTCTCTTTTCTAAAAAATTAATAATAATAAAAAAGTTTGAACATTAAAATACTTTGATGAAAAGAAGCTTCATATTCTTTATAAATTGATAAAGAAAATGAGCTATACATGAATAAAATCCCATCAGAAAAAAATTTTTTTACACACATGTAGCGTTCTCTTATCATTTGTATTTACAAAGGTCATTTGAACATTACATGTGTTATATTTGCTAATCTTATCTACTTCCAGCCAAATGATGACAACAATGACACTGATAAAGTGACTTTCTTTTTTTAAAAAAAGGATTCCTAGAATGCCTGAAAATAAAACTGGATACAGAACTACCAATACAATAGAAACTCTCTCTAAGGGAGATCCAGTTGCAGAGCCAAAGTTGTCCTATAGAGAGAGGTGTCTTCTTACAGGAAAGCAGCAACTGTCTTTGCCGGCGCAAAGCCTGGGTGAAAAAGGAGGAGGAGCAGTAAAAACTTCGTTAAAAAACCTGGGTTCAGCTGACCTGTAAGGGTACCTGATCCAGGGATACAGGATGAGTCTGTACTCCATGTTAGGAAACACATGGCATCTGTTCCTCATGTCAGAGGTGGCCATTTCTTTTGGAGTTAAGTTGGCCTGCCACTGAGTAGTGCTCCCAAGTCTTAATTAGAGAGGTAGACATTTCTACTTCACCTAGTGAAGATAAGAAAGAAGAAGAAAAAGAAGAGAAAAGCAGCTAATTGATAAAAATGTTCTGGCTATGAAAGCTGTCTTTGTAGAGAGATGTCTGCTAATGGAAGTGTCCACTCATGCAAGTTATACAGCGAAGGGACAAAGTTTGAATGTCACCTCCACACTGACATGTGTGACCCCTCTCTGGATACCAAATCAACAACAGCAGCTCTTATAGGGGGACCTATATGCCAAGATTGTAAATTTGATCCATGAATTCGGTTTCCATGACCTTGTATAACTATACAATGGAATAGAAACAAAAGGTATACAATGGAACAATAATAATTTTAAAATACTGTACAGTCATTGATTAGGCACAGTTTGGATTATTCTATATACAGTTACGAGCGTCATTCTTCATCTCTTAATCATCAGTCAGTTTTCGTCTCTGTCACCGTTTGCTTTTTTTTGGAATGGCGCCCTCCTATTGGTTGGCTACGCTCCTGCCACCTTTGCCCCCCCCCCCCCACTTGCCTTTTCGTTTATGTAATTATTGTGTTGGAGCGGGTCGCTCCTTAAATAAATGCATATATTAGTTAATAACCAAATGGAATCCTCTCTTTCTTTTTCCCAGTAAGAGACGCCTACGGAAGCCAACAGTACATAGACAGATAAAGCACATAGGCTATAGTTATTAACTAACATATGCATTTATTTAAGGCGCCAATTTATAATTGTAACAAATAGTATTTGAATCAAAACATTCAATCGGGTAAAACACGGGCGTTGCCTGGGTCATTCGGCTAGTAAAATATAAACACAAGGTAATAAGACCAAATCCAAATAAATAAATAGTGTGACGTTTCGGTAACAGCGTTATTACCATCTTCAGACAAAAGTACTGAATCATTCAGTACTTTTGTCTGAAGATGGTAAAAACACTGTTACCGAAACGTCACACACTATTTATTTATTTGGATTTGGTCTTATTACCTTGTGTTTACTGTACAGTCAATTATTATTAATTAGTACTTGATAAGAAAAACTATTGCCATTTGGTGTGCTAAGTGAGCAAATGGACAGAGAGGGGGAAGACAAAGAAAGAAGTTTGGAGAAGACTTTAATGGAGAGCATAGCCAAGAAATGAAGAAATCAAAAGGAAATAGAGGTTTATAAGACTTCAAGGATCATTGGAATTTAAGGTTGGAGACAATGTGAAAACACACTTACACAGTCTTTCAATTTCCCAAATATCAATACAATATAAGAGTGTTAAAAAATCAATAAGCTTGAGGGATTAGCCTATTAATAATAACAATATAAGAGTATTTCTAGCAATAGTGACAGAAAGAAATGGAAAGAAGGTGGTGACAGAAGCAGCAAATAATGGAGAAACTCCACCTTGATGCAAACTCCAACAAAATACCAACAAAACCTTCTGTTTACCAAACACACTCGCAGCTTGGGGACCTGCAAACAAACTCTCTCTTCCACTCAGCTTCTTCTTTCCCACAGAAGACTTTTCAACCATTCCCAATGGATTTAGAGAATGTCAGAGAAAAACAAAAAATGATACAGTAGAATTTAGCTCTAAAAGACACAACACCTAGTTTCAAATGTTAAATAGTCACCTTGTTCTTTGGATATATAGGTATCCTCTTACCAGAACTCTCTACTTGATAGGAAATTTTGGAAATGAACCACTTATGGAGGTCCTACTGTATATACAGTAAAACCTCTCTATAGCCAACTCCAATGGGACTGAACCTTTGGTTCACTATAGTCATGTTTCATTATCCTCCGCCTTTGCCGGTCCCAAGCCCGGATGAAAAAGGAGGAGGGGGAGCAGTAACAAGCTCGCTAAAAAACCTGGGCTCAGCTGGCCCGGCTGATAGTACCCTGTAAGGGCTCCTGATCCAGGGATACAGGATAAGCAGCGTTTGTACTCCATGTTAGGATCAGCTGCACATGGCGTCTGTTCCTCATGTCAGAGGCGGCCATTTCTTTTGGAGCTAAGTCGGCCTGCCACTGAGTAGTGCTCCCAGTCTTAATGACAAAGGCAGACGCATTTTACTTTACCCAATCATGATGGTTGTCAAATCAGACACCATCAAAAATCTCAAGCTTTACAAGCTTGATACCTTAATATGATTGAGTGGAGATAAGAAAGAAGAAGAAGAAGTTTCATTATAGCCATAGTTCACTGTATTATAAAATAAAAATGGGGATTACTTCAGGTTTGTTATATCCCAGATTCATATTAGCAGAGTTTTATTGTAAATGGCAATTTAAAAAAAAAAAAAAGGTCAGGTCAATTGACATTTGTACTAGTAGCAGCATTTTGCTGTCATTTAGGTAATGGTTAGATTAGAGTAGTAATTGTGTTGGTGAAATGTCAGTTCAACTAATATAATTGTTATCTTGAACACACATAGCTTATTTACAGTCCAATTTCTTTAATTCAACATCCCAAGAAATCGGAATTTTCTGTTGAATTTAAATCAAGGGTTGAATTATAGTTGGTTGAGGATAATTTTACCTACATACATATCATTACCTAATGTTATCTGCTAAAGAGAATGTCGATTGGGACATATGGAGAAGAAATTCCATGCTCCTGGAGTCTGGGTTAGATCAAACATCACACTCAATGTACAGTAAAAACCTTTAATTCAACACACTCAGTACAGTAGAACCTCTCTCTAAAGAATAACTTATTGTAGATTGCCCTTTAGAGAGGTGTCCTCTTATAATGGAGAGCAGATAAAAATGATAATTTTTTTTAGATGAAAACTCTCCTTTTTAGAGAGGTATTTGCTTAGCAGGGATATTCTTTCACTTTATAATGCACACAATATTGAAATTACTACCTTAATTCAACTCCTAATTCCATCCAACTATTTTTTGAATCGCAATATCAACAATTTACATAAATTTAACCAGCTATAATTTAACCTTCCCTCTAAGTTTTGACAACAAAATGTCCTATAAAATGTTCATTAGCAAAGTGAAAATGTTTCAAATAATCTAAAAAACAATTTTTGAGTCAAGAATTTTGGTGCTTCAGGGTGTTGAATGGGATGTGGAAATAAGTTGGGCTGTATACACTGTGGTATGCAAAAGGGACAAACAATAAAATGTGTGGTTTTTTTTTAGAAAACTAAAGAGATCATTAAAGGAAATTTGAATATATATTGTAAAACTTTACTAATACAAACCAAAGATATAGCAAATCTTCTCTTATAGAAAACCTAAATAATTCCTCTTTTTATTTTTCTAATATAGTGAAACAGTGGTTATAGTGAAGTGGACCAAAGTTCAGTCCCATTGGGGTTTGCTATAGTAAGGCTTTACTGTATTACCAATTGTGCTGATAATATGTATATAAGAATAAAAGAAAGCCTTTTTTATAATTATCTGTATATGTTAAAAGGTTAACGATAGGTTTTATGAAAATTATTATATGAAGATATTGGTATAACACAAATGGCATTAAGAGTTACAATAAAGCATATGTTGCACTCGAGAGAAATTTATTTTCAATGTGTGTAAATATTTGAACACATTTCATTTTACCATTTTATAAATACAATAAACACCTTTATTTTTTAATAAAGTTGGATTGAGAAAAGTATTCATTGAAAGCAGAAACCAGGATAAGCCAAATCATTCCAAATATGGTGGTTAAACTGTCCAATGAAGAGCCTCAGATGTCCCCGTGTATCTCTATCACAGCAGTCGCAATATCCACTTTCTAAAATATATATGGTGGTTAAAACCCAAGTATAGAAACCAAATTCTAAGTGAAGTCACATCCATGATGATGACATTTACAGATTACAAGTGGAGTGGCTTCCTCTTGAGACACCTTCCTTATTTCTGTTAGCTTTGTGTCTTCTACTGACCAACCAATGGATCAAAGAAAAGAGGAGAAAACCAATAATCTGGCATTTAACATCAACCACAGTCTTGTACATCCCCTACAGTTAGTTAGAGGACTGCACAAGACAGAGAAAGTTAGAGGAATACCATTCAAACCAACAAGGTATCAAGATGAAGGCACCCCATTCTTGCCAAAGTCCAGCCCCACCAGCGAGTGCAAGTAACCAAACGAGGTTCTGGCAAATTTGTAAGTGCAAAGTCGAACTGCTTTTCATCTGTGTAGACATGTGGTGCACTTACAGTAAAAGCAGTTGTTAACTACCCACCATGATTATCATGGCCTGTACCACGTGTACTAGGGATAAGCAAAAAAAAAAAAGGTATCAAGAGATTCATAGAGAATTGTACACAATGGGAAACCTTGTTATTAACAGCCACTTTTATAAGAGCAACTTAAGTTCTAACATTAACTTCTAAAGTACCAAGTTCAGTTCCCAATTGCTTCAACTACGGTTATAGAAACATAAAATCTTGTTCCAAAGGATGTAGCTTTAATGAGGCTTGACAGTATGTAGTTCATCTATTTTACACAAATAAGTAAAATAAATTATAGTGATTAGAATTTGGCTTTGTTATACAGTACAAACTTCACCAGCTATGGGAAACACCTTCGAAACATCATCAAACTACCATGTCTACAACTCATCAAGTAAGGTTGTTACAGGATGCCTTTTTTTTTTGCTTATCCCTAGTACACGTGATACAGGCCATGATAATCATGGTGGGTAAAAGGCGACTGCTTTTACTGTAAGTACACCACATGCCTACACACGTGAAAAGCAGTTCGACTTTGCACTTACAAATAAATATGCCAGAGCCCCGTTTGATTACTTGCACTCGCTGGTGGGGTTGGACTTTTGCAAGAATAGAGAACCATTGGAGCATTTTTTTTTTTATCAGAAAAAAGTACCCAATGCGGGAATCGAACCCGGGTCATAGCGGTCCAAAACCAACGGTTTATACCAGCCTTCCACCGACCCCCAACAGGATGTCTTTAATATATACAATAGAACCTTCCTGTAAAGGACACCTAAATGCAGAGCCAAAGTGACCTTTAAGGAAAGGTGTCCTCTTACCGGAGAGTTACTAAATAGTAAAAATGGTTATTTTGAAAATGAAAATTGTCCTTTGTAGAGATGTGTCCTCTAGCGTGGGTGTCCTCTCATGGAGGTTCTACTGTTTAACAAAATTGATAAATCTATCAAACTTATAAGTGTGGATATTTCAAAAACTAAATCCAATATATAGCTCTATGTGTTTATTATAAAGCACAATTTGGATTATAGATTATAATACAAGAAAATAAGACCTAATCCAAATAATTTAATAGTGTGTGACGTTTAGGCAACAGCATTGTCACCATTATCAGACAAAAAAATAAATGAGAAAAATATCACAGCAAGTTCTTAAAGAGGTTCTGTAACCGAAACGTCACACACTATTAAATTATTTGGATTAGGTCTTTATTTTCTTGTACTCTATGTTTTTAGTAGAGAAAAGCTCAGTATAATTTGAAGATGTAAAAGGTTTTTAGCAGGTAACATTTGTTCAGGGAGAGGGGGGAAGTAATCCATAAGCACGTACGGAAACATTGCCAGGTGCAGCCTAAAATTGAAGCCATCTGGTGCGTGGAATACCAATTATGTTATTGAGATATGGAAAAATTGGTTTTCTTGTTAGATATAAGTGCCAATAGTGGTTGCGATATTTTACTTGAGTAATGTGTGTTAGGGAGTTCAATATGTTCTATTTAAAAAATCTCAATTAAAAACACCTTCCCATGAAAAAAAAACAAAAGAAATTGCATATGCTATAGGTCTCTCCATATAGGAACCCATGTTTTTAACCCCTTATCCTGAAGTAGCTCTGGAGGAGGAGTTTGAATGTTTCTATGTGAAGTTTGGTGGTGTATGGGACCTACTTTCTCCAAACCATTTGTATGATTGACTGTGAACTGCTGTGGATTTATTTAGCCTCTTTCATCACCACAAGGTCTGGTGTCACACACAGATGGCAGTCCACAAGGCTGGAAATTACCAACCTACCTCTGTACCTTACATGGGGTTTAATGGAAAAAAACTTATTAAAAATTTATATAAGTTATATTAAAATATTATTTTATTTAAAATTATATTTCATAGATCCAAATACTCTGTTAAATCGACCCCCAGAGGTCACGCTTCCCCTATAAAAACTCATTGTTGTTGTTTCCCGATGGCCGGTTCAAATCTTTTGTACATTATGTAAATAAGTTTTTCATTTTTTAGATTCTTACGCCTAAAGCCAGGCAGTACTTTTATCAAATTGTTTTTATATATATTCCTTAAGCTCAATTAAAGCTATTTCTAATCTTTATTTTTATTATTATACGTTCAAGATTTTAACCATGACTGCATTAACATAGCATAATACTCAAGGTTATCAAAAATCAACAGAAATCTCTTTTTTATTTATAACATATATACAGTTAAACCTGTCTATAGCGCCCCCTCTAAATAGCACCTTCCTCTCTATAGCGCCCAATTTTAAACATAAAAATGTAAACATTTTACATTAAATGTGACCTGTCTATAGGACCCCCTCTCTATAGCACCCTATTTTGGTGAGTCCCAAGATGGGACGCTATAGACAGGTTTAACTGTATATACAGTAAAACCTAAAAGCTAGGTTAACCTAGACTAAAAAAACATCCAAATATAAGGGTCCGAGTGCTTTCAAGCAACAAGGAATTAGAGACATTTTTTTCAAGTAAACTTTGTATTATATGACATTATAAAGATGTTATATCTTTTAATCTATATAATTGATAACACACTTTGCCTATGATTTGTCTATATGCATATATGCTAATGATAAGACAAACCTATCATCAAGTGACTTGATATTCAACATTAATGAAGGGAAATAGGTCAATTTAGGGAATTAAAACAAAGTGACTATTATTAAGAGAGAGGTAGCCTGTATGGCTGTCCTATAATTATACGATCTGAAAAATTTGAAAAGTAAAAAAATAACCAAACTGTGGCTATAGTGAACCAAAAGTTCAGTCCCATTGGGGTTCACTATAGAACAGTTTTACTGTGTTTTTTTCCATTTATTTACAGGGGGGTTTGGTGGATGGGTGATCTAAACCTTTGGTTTTTTAACCGCTACAACCCAGGATTGAATCCCACACATTGGGCACTTGCTTTCTAATTTTAAAAATGCTTCAATGGCCCCTGATTCTTACAAAAGTCCAACCCCAACAAGCGAGTGCAAGTAACCAAGCGATGCTCTGACAACACTTGTAAGTGCAAAAGTTGAACTGCTTTTCACATGTGTAGACAAGTGGTGCACTGATAGTAAAAGCAGCTGCTTATTACCCACTCCACCATGATTATCATGGGGTGTATATCAAATGTACTAGGGATAATAATGGAAAGAAAAAAAAAAGGGAGTTGAGTTAAACATCAATTAGTGAAACATAAAATCTCACAATTACATTATTTTTATTAAGGTAAAACTTCAAAAAAGCTTAGAACTGGCTGTCGTTCTAGATCATAGAATGGGCTAATTGGTAAAAACCATAACAAGAAGTACAAGGTAGACAGTGTAGAAAACTCCTATATAGAAGTTATATTCACACACATTTAGCTTGCATTAGATACACTAAATAGGACCTTTGGGAGAGGCAGCTGCTTATTATAAAACACTAGCCGAATGACCCGGGCAACGCCCGTGTTTTAATTTAGACACGTGGACCTGTTGGATCATTAACGCCTGTGTTTTACCCGATTGAATGTTTTTATTCAAATACTATTTGTTACAATTATAAATTGGTGCCTTAAATAAATGCATATATTAGTTAATAACTATAGCCTATGTGCTTTATCTGTCTATGTACTGTTGGCTTCTGTAGGCGTCTCTTACTGGCAAAAAGAAAGAGAGGATTCCATTTAGTTATTAACTAATATATGCATTTATTTAAGGAGCGACCCGCTCCAACACAATAGTTACAAAAACCAAAAAGCGAGTGGGGGGGGGCAAAGTGTCTCGCGCAGTGGCGGTGCCATCGTAGCAAACCAATAGGAGAGCGCCATTCCAAAAAAAAAGCAAACGGTGACAGAGATGAAGAACGCATGACGCTCGTAACTGTATATAGAATAGCTCGAGAAGCATGAACTCATGGAATTTGTGTAATTTTTACACAAGGGGATAAGAAATAACAACAGCATCAATCAAACAATGCCACAGGTTTCTGTAAAATGAGTTTCTTTTATCTTTATTGAATGTAATCTCAAGTTTTCAGGCATCTCTGCCCTTCTACATGAGTACATAAAAACATTAAAAAAAAATTTTTTTTTTGCTTATCCCTAGTACACGTGGTACAAGTTATGATAATCATGGTGGGTAGAAGTAGGCGACTGCTTTTACTGTAAGTGGACCACATGTCTACACATGTGAAAAGCGGTTCGACTTTTACATTTACAAATGTGTCTGAGCCCCGTTTGGTTACTTGCATTCGTTGGTGGGGTTGGACTATAAAAACATATAAATGGAGTTAACATTACTCTGTGTACTCCTGTATAAAGGCAGAGATGCCTGAAAGCTTGAGATTAATAAAGATAAAAGAAAGTCATCTCCAGAAACCTATGGCATTAATATCCAGGAGATTTATATCAATTGAACAACAACAATCACACACAATCCCAAGGTATTAAGACTAAATCCAAATAAATAAATAATGTGTGATGTTTCGGTAACAACGTTGTTACCATCTTCAGACAAAAGTACTGAAAAAGTCTGAAAATGGTAACAGCGTTGTTACAGAAACGTCACACACTATTTATTTATTTGGATTTGGTCTTATTACCTTGTGTTTATAATCTATAATCCAAATTTGTGCCTTATCAATCACACACACAATGTTCAGAGAGTCTAGCTGTGTGTAGTTTGGTGGTGGCCAGCCTTTGAGAGAAGATGATGCATCTGAACAAATAAAGAACCAGTCTGAGAGGAGGTCAAACAAGCTGCTTGGAAGATAAATGGGCCAAACTCTTATCTTTTCCCCATCTGTGTGAGGAGACCATCCATCCATTGACTGCCATGGCAGAACTCTTATTGGATATCCACACACTATCTTTTATATACTCTAGTATCCTGACCTGAGCAACTTGCTAACATTCTATTTAAAAAAATCATTTACATATTTTTTTTCTTAAACAAAAAATTATTACATTATAAAAACAATTATAAATGCAAGCTTTCGAAGCACAATCTTCTAAGGATATATCTTTTTTTTTTTTTACTTATCCCTAAGTACACGTGGTACAGGCCATGATAATCATGGTGGGTATGTAGCGATTGCTTTTACTGTAAGCGCACCACATGTCTACACATGTGAAAAGCAGTTCGACTTTGCACTTACAAATGTGCCAGAGCCCCGTTTGGTTACTTGCACTCGCTGGTGGGGTTGTACTTTTGTAAAAATGGGGGGCGATTGGAGCATTTTTTTTTTTAATCAGAAAAGTGCCCAATGCGGGAATTGAACCCGGGTCGTAGTGGTCGAAAACCAAGCGGTTTAACCAGCCTTCCACCGACCCCCCAAGGATATATCTAAAAATTACTAGTATAAGTTTATATATACATCATGTTTTTTTTAAACACAATATTTGATGAAAAATCTCTTTGCATCACTGGATATCTACTCCAACTTGAGTTTATAATTGTTTTAATGTAGAAAACAAAACATTTTATTGCACAAGTAATAAGGCACAATTTGGATTATAAACACAAGGTAATAAGACCAAATCCAAATATTTATTTATTTGGTCTTATTACCTTACACCATTTCACCCTGTTCTGTGTACATATCTATTCTCTTCATATCTTCCAATTCCAGACTATCATATCAAACCAATCCTGTCTGTCAACCTTATTCTTCAGGGTATATACAATCCCTCCAATATGGTCAATCTCCAGATGATCTTCAAAGTATAGGCCCCTGCAAACTTCCATTTGATTCATTGGTTTATTTAGGGGTCGGTGGAAGGATGGTCTAAACTGTTGGTTTTCGACCGCTACGACCCGGGTTCAATTCCCGCATTGGGCACTTTTTTTGTTAAAAAAAAAAAAAAATGCTTCAATGGTCCCCGAATTCTTTCAAAAGCCCAACCCCACCAGCGAGTGCAAGTAACTAAACAGGGCTCTGACACATTTGTAAGTGCAAAGTCGAACTGTTTTTCACATGTGTAGACATGTGGTGCACTTACAGTAAAAGCAGTCGCCTACTTCTACCCACCATGATTATCATGGCCTGTACTACGTGTACTAGGGATAAGCAAAAAAAAATATGGCTATACTCTCCATTAAATCTTCACAAAATCCATTGTCATCTTATCTGTCCTGATTTAATCTTGAAAATTCTTCCTCCACACCAGATATCAAAGGAAGAAATTTCCCACTCCAGTTATTTAGCCATTATCCATGCTACAAGAAAACGGACCAAGTGAAACATTTGGTTTCAGTTTTCTATGTTCCAATCTTTTCTTAAAATGTTACATATTCAAATTGCTATAATACCCGGTTTAATTAATGTAATAAAGATGGGGGAGGCACAGAGTGAATTCCAGGGAAGAGAGATAGATAAAAAGGGAGGGAATCCCCTTTAATACCAAGATTGATTTGCACTAAACCAGTTGTAAAGAATGGCGATGCGGTTACATGGCATTTGAAAATAAATGTGTTTCATTACAACCTGGGGAGAGTGTCACATTACAGAGCTCAAACTACTGGGCTTTCTACAATTCTAAATAGATGTCACTAGTAACTCTTCTAACCACAAGGTAATAAGACCAAATCCAAATAAATAAATAGTATGTGACGTTTCGATAACAACGCTGTTACCAAAACGTCACACACTATTTATATGTATTTTGGATTTGGTCTTATTACCTTGTGTTTATAATCTATAATCCAAATTGTGCCTTATCATAACTCTTCTAAAATTTAATCTCATCTCCTATATATAATCTCTGGGCAGCCTTTTCAGGGCTTTCTACAATTCTAAATAGAGATATGTCACTAGAACAATTGACTCTTCAAAAATTTAATCATCTCCTATTTATAATCTCTTATTGAACACCCAACTCCCCCTTTTTTTAACTTTTCTCTTTAAATCCTGATTGATTTGCTTTCGAATTTTTACGGTATAACCTCTTTAATTCAAAACTTTTCTAAAGAAATCAATATTTTATTATTCTTTTTTAAAAATCCCATTCAAACAGACTAGAATTCAATAAGAGGATGAACCTATATCCCTGTGTGAGGAGATTATTGTTGAATTAAAGAGATTTGACTATCTTTTTTTAAACTGGCATAAACTATGAAAGAGTTCACCACTGATATATATTGCCATTGAAGTAAAAGCAATAGGGAATCATTTTATTTTCAAAAATGAAGCATTCACACATAAATAGTTTATAATTTTGAATAGCTTTAACCAAAGTTTAATTTAAAAAGTTGATAATAATAATAAGAAAAATAATAAAAAATTATCTGGATAAGATATATGAAAAATTGAAGAGTAAAAACCTCAAAATTTTGTGGCAAGTAAACTGAAAGTCTTCAGTGTAGCAAGAAATGGTACACCTATAATCAGAGAATCAAATATTTCCTAGAAGAGAGTATTTTATAATGAAATAGTACAGTAGAATCAAAGTGTCAAAAGCAGAGTCAAAGTGTCCATTAGGTATCCTCTTACTGGAGAGTTGCTAAATAGTAAAAATATTTATTTTGCAAATGAAAACTATCCTTTGTAGAGAGCTTTAGCGCAACTACTGTACTATTGATATGTGTTTAAATGTTTGGTCAGTTTTTCTGTAGGGGTAGCATGGACCAAAGAACTGGAGATGAAGAGTGAACTCTTTTGATAAATTAAATAGACAGCAACAAACAACTTGGAAAGTTTAACCTTCTAAATGAAGTAACCAAAAAAGAAATGAAGGTTTGGTTGGACATATACTCTAAGGATCATCTAATGACTATCATGGAGGGATGAAGTAGACCCTGGAAGGATTGGTTTTTGTACAATCTAATGCACACAGGATATTCTGTATAGAAGATGGCACTATGATGATACTATTGTTGAATAGAGGTTCACACAGAGCTATTTCAGCAGGTTTTATTCTTAAATTGAGCTCGAAAAGAGAGTGATGTCTTTCTCAGCCCCAATCTAAAGAAGAAATGTAGTTACAGAATTTACATAACATCAAACTTAAATTATTTACATATTTAATAATAAACAATTACTTTGATTTGACTCTAAACAAATTTCTCAACAATAGTTTTCTTTATATTTCCCTCTTTGATAAGAACCCTGCATTTTGACTTTTTTAGAAATGCAAAATAAGAGGAAATGACTAAAACGAACAAGAAGAGCTTTTTTTTTATGTATATGCATCTCCAAATAGTTGGCAGACATTAGGCAACAATGGGTAATGATTGCATTGTCGGGATTTTCAATCTCCTGATACAATGTTTAAGTGGCAGATTTTTATAATCCACCTAGAACATTAACGATGGAATATTTCAAGAATTAGGAGAGAGATTTGATAAAGCACAATTTAGATTATAATAAAAGAAAATAAGACCTAATCCAAATAATTTATTAGTGTGCGACGTTTAGGCAACAACATTGTCACCATCATCAGACAAAAGAATAAATGAGAAAAAAACACAAGGTAATAAGACCAAATCCAAATAAATAAATAGTGTGTGACGTTTCGGTAACAGCGTTTTTATAGACTTCAATGGACCTAAGAAGTTATTCTAAAAGGAGTACTTTTGTCTGAAGATGGTAACAACACTGTTACCGAAACGTCACATACTATTTATTTATTTGGATTTGGTCTTATTACCTTGTGTTTATAATCTATAATCCAAATTGTGCTTTATCAAATGAGAAAAAAATATTACAGCAAGTTCTTTTCTCATTTATTCTTTAGTCTGATGATGGTGACAATGTGGTTGCTGAAAAGTTACACACTAATAACTTATTTGGATTAGGTCTTATTTTCTTTTAATTAGGAGAGAGATTTCTTTGAATTGATTTCTTGCTTTACAATCCATAATGGGAGAGAATAATAATAGAACCAAAACAGTGCTAAAAGAAAAAGAAATTAAAAAGTGAAGCCCTAAGGATCCTTAGTCTCATCTACCCTAGAAAGTAGAACTTCCATGAAAGGACATTTTTTTACAGTAGACTCTCCTATAACGCGATAAAAAAATTGCGACAAATTTATTTATACAACGCAAATTTTCATATAACACGTTATAAAATAAAACAATTTACCCTAACAACATTCGCGTTATACAAGTTTTATTTCGTACAACGCAAATTCCTATAACGCGATGTCATAAAACACAGAACACATTAATCGCGTTATAGGAGAGTTTACTGTACTTCTAAAATTACCATTTTCACCAATTAGCAGCACTTAAGAGTAAAAGGACACCTTTCTCTCTCTAATGGACAATTTAGCTCTGCAATTAGGTATTGTCTTTTAGAGAATGGTTCTACTGTATACTCATCATTCCCCATGCCAATTTCTATTTATAAAAAGAACATCAAGATAATAAGACCAAATAAATAAAATGGATTTGGTCTTATTATACCTTGTTTTTCTAGTCTATAATCCAAATTGTACCTGATCATTTTTAAAAACATCATTTTTGTTTTGCGGAAGCTATGCAATAAATGGTGAAATGAATTTTACCCTTGTCAGGAAGAAAATTAAAGCATTTGACAAGGCTGATAAGACACAATTTGGATTATAGATTATAAAACAAGGTAATAAGACCAAATTCAAATAAATAAATAGTGTGTGACGTTTCGGTAACAGCGTTGTTACCATCTTCAGACAAAAGTACTGAATGAGAAATTTTACCACAGCATAAAATTTCTCATTCAGTACTTTTGTCTGAAAATGGTAACAACGCTGTTACCGAAACGTTACACACTATTTATTTATTTGGATTTGGTCTTATTACCTTGTTTCATTTGACAAGGCGTTAAAACATTTTTAACATGTTGCAAAATGCTTTTAATTTTCATTTTTTTTTCTGATGAGGACAAAAGATTTGTTGAAATGTTGAAAGAATAAAAAAATTTACTGGCCGAAGTGTCTTTTAATTTAAAGAACACATTATATAGAGAGATAGATCAAATAAAGCCTCTTCAACACCCTCTAATATAGGTGTTTCTTGTATAGGTTTCCTTCTCCACTGTATCTTCAATTTTTTTTTTTTACTACAGTTTGAGAAAGTTCAAGACCCGAAAGCTCCCAATAAATTTATTTAAAAAATAAAAACTTGAGAAGTTATTTATAGAAATATACTAGGTGAGTGACCCAGCTCCGCCCAGGTACTACCCAGGTAGAGAATTTCCCCCAAAACATAAATAGCCGATATAAAAGCCAAAATCTATCAAGGAAAAGGGTAATAATGAAATTTTGAACATTTACAATGTTTACGTTTGGATTGCAAGGAACTCTTCCTAGTAAACTTTGAAATGAACCAGGCGATAAGGAAGATGGGTGTCTTTTTTATATAAAATGAGCACAAGCTTTCGGGTAAAAACCCTTTCATCCCTTAATAGTTACCATCCGGACATTTATTTCACCATGGAGCTAGAGAAAGAGCGGGCCATCCCTTTCTTGGATGTGCTCGTCATTCGCTCTTATTGCTCATTCAACACTTCAGTATATTACAAAAAAGATTGTCCCCCTCATTACACTCATTTCAATTCTCATTGCTTAATTGCCCATAAAATCAATATTGTAAAAACTCTCACAAAACGTGTCTATACCCACTGCTCCCTTCCTATTTTCAGAAAAATTGAAAATGAATTAATAATTTCCCATCTCACTGCTGCCTCTTTCCCTCTGTCCTTTATTAAGAGACATTCATATATTCCTGTTCCTCGGAAACCACCGGATATTTACAGATCAATATGTGCTCTTCCCTATTCCTCTCTGTCTGTTGACATTGCCCGTTCCCTTAAATCCTTTGGAATTTGAATTTTTTACAACAATAGCCCTAACCTACTAACTTCTTTAAGGCATCCAATCACTAAGTCCTGTACTCCACCTGACGTCCTTCTCTCTTCTGGCGCTGTCTACTCCGTCTCCTGTGAGCATTGCTCTGCCACTTATGTGGATGAGACGGGTAGAACAGTTGCCATTAGAGTGTCGGAGCATCAGCGCAATATATCTAACTGTGACCCTAGATCCCTAATATACCAGCATATAGCCGATACTGGTCACGCCTTCGACTTTCTCCACCCCACTTTTCACTACCTACATATTCACAACCAGCATCAACGATTGGTGCTGGAATCTATTATCTCTAAAAAAACTCAATAGCATAAATAGGAAAATAGACATTCCTGACATCTATGGTGTTTTCCTTGCTGGTATTTCTTAAAGCTTTAATGTAATAGTTTCTATGTTATCTCGAGCCTTTTCTCCATATTTATTTATTTATTAGCATTTTTATCTAATTTGCATCTTCTTTCTTTTCACGCTGTTTATACAAATTACCTCTGCAATATATATTTGAGAAGCTCTTGCCATTGGTATCCATCTTGCTATGTGATAGCCGCCTGTAGAAGGGTTTATAACCCGAAAGCTTGTGCTCGTTTTATATATAAAAAAAAGACACCCATCTTCCTTATCGCCTGGTTCATGTCAAATGTTTACATTTCATAACAAAATTGAAAAAAAAAAGTATTAATTCTGTGGTAATTTTTTTTTTTGTATTTAACTAATCACAAGGTAATAAGACCAAATCCAAATTGTGTCTTATCATATTTAACTAATGAAAATTTTAAATCTCTAAGTTAGCTATTTTGATGTTATGCAAAAAAAATTCTTTATCTTATTTTACATTAAGTGTTTAAAATTTGGTTAAAATTGATGCATTCTAATGAAAATTTTTATCGAAGCCCACTTTTATGAAATTTCTTACACATTATATAAATTAAGTAATTTGGTGTGAGGAAAAACAAAAAACAGTTTAACTATAATAAAGAAAAATTTTTTTTACTTATCCTTTTAGTCTAAATTAGACAAGATCTTGGAGGTCGTGCTCGTAAAGAAGCTCAAGAACTCTTCTTGGTTCACTGTACAGGGATCTTTTGCTCATTTTACCACCTTATCTCTGTGCACATTTCCCTTTTATTTATAAACAGTTAAACCTGTCTATAGCGCCCTCTCTTGGGACTCCCCAAAATTGGGCGCTATAGAGAGGGAGGCGCTATTTAAAGGGAGCACTATAGACAGGTTTAACTGTATTTTTTTCTGTATAGCTATGAATTGTAGTTTAGAGATTGTAAATGTTATATACAGTATAAATGTGAATTTACATATTTACAGCAATCCTACCATACACAGAGTTGGACAGATGTTTTTTTTTTTCTTATCCCTAGTACACATGGTATAGGGCCGTGATAATCATGGTGGGTAGAAGTAGGCGACTGCTTTTACTGCAAGTGCACCACACGTCTACACATGTGAAAAGCAGTTCGACTTTTACACTTACAAATGTGCCAGAGCCCCGTACAGTAACAGGTGTTACTCTGATCTATCTACAGTCTTATAAAATGTGGTGGAAGAGGAAAGTGAATGAACACAAATGGTCAACACCAAACACCTTGCCAATAGCTGGAGAATGGAGGGAATTTTGCCAATGCCCTCCAACAGGACTTTCATCACACCATTGAAAAGATGAAGGCATCATTTCCACCAAGTTATGCTGCATTCCTATATACATATAGAGCTGAATTGATGAAAGCACAATTTGGATTATATAGATTACTAGGCGAATGACCCGGCTTCGCCCGAGAAATCCCTTGGGTGCAATTTCCTTCATACTAAAAGTATATCAATAATAAATATTAGAAGTGCCATAGAATAGCAATACAGAAGTAACACATAAACTACAGGAAAAAAAGTGTGTGTGATTGCAAAAATTGTATTATATTAGTGTTTAGGTATTTGATTTAATTAATATAGTTGATATAATAATATATATTTATATTATATATAATATAAATGAGTTTTAAAAATTGTAAAAAAAGAAAAAAAAAATGCATCGGCCGGGAATCGAACCCGGGCCGCCCGCGTGGCAGGCGAGCATTCTACCACTGAACCACCGATGCTTAAAAAAAAAGGCCATATTTAGGTATTCATTCCATTCCGGATTAGTCTGCGTAAAAAAAAGTTCTTCAAATGAAAAAAAAAAAGAAATAGCCAAAAATACTAATCAAAATGCAGCCGAAAATTTTCCTCAGGTTTATAAAAAGCGACATGCAAAATTTGGTACCAATTGGTTCAGTAGTTTTTGAGTTTATCGCGAAACAGACAGACATTGACTTTTATACATATAGAGATAACTACAAGAAAATAAGGCCGAATCCAAATAAATTAATACCATCATGATGGTAACAACGCTGTTACCGAAACATCATACACTATTAATTTATTTGGATTCGGTCTTATTTTCTTGTAGTTATAGATATGAATCTTTTTTTTTTAATTCAACACTTAAAGGTATTAAGGTGATGGTGCTTTATTCTAGTCTGTTGAAGAGAGGCCCTATACTGTAAATACAGTACCATAGCTCTGTGAAGAAAAGACTGCAGTAGTGGCCATTTTGGAGGAGAGAAGAGATGGGTTTATAAATAGCAATGAGTGGTCAGGCAGGCAGGTGAGAGAGAGAGAGAGAGCTTCGGGTGTCTAAGAATAAAGCCTAGCTTCCACAGAGAACATACACTATGTTGTATGGGGTCGGTGGAAGGCTGGTTAAACCGTTTGGTTTTCGACCACTATGACCCGGGTTCGATTCCTGCATTGGACACTTTTTTTCTGTTAAAAAAAAAAAAAAATGCTCCAATGGCCCCCGATTCTTGCAAAAGTCCCAACCCAACCAGCGAGTGCAAGTAACCAAACGGGGCTCTGGCACATTTGTAAGTGCAAAGTCGAACTGCTTTTCACATGTGTAGCGCTTACAGTAAAAGCAGTCGCTAACTACCCACCATGATTATCATGGCCTGTACCTCGTGTACTAGGGATAAGCAAAAAAAAAAACTATGTTGGTCACGGGGGATGAAGGGGAACATATTCCTCTATGTACTACCATCTCTAGACATAGTAAACTCTCAGCATACTTACTAAACCAGCTTCTCTGTAAATCCAGCAAAAGTCACCCCTTTGGTTTCATCCAAAAATAAGTGATCTGATACCCTAGCTAAACTAGAGAAGGGGAGGGCAAAGAGGTACAATGATGTCGTCCACATTCAAATACCCATAGAATATGGCCACTTATAAAAAATTAGGACAGAAAATACTGGAGGAGAGGGGAATCCATGAAACACAAAATGGTACAAAGGTCAAAAAAAGAAGTGAGAAATCACGAAATATAAACCTGAATAAAAGAGATAGCACCATGCTATCACGGGATTAAGAAAGGGTCACCTCAAAACATGTTTCTTCAAGGATGGAACCTACCAAATCTCTGTCAAAAATCCCAGCTGGCAAATCCACAACATATGACCAACTATCCAGGACCCCAAACCTCTTCATTAGAACTTTAGTGGTTCTAGAAAAAAATATGTTCTGGAGTTGGCTTATGACCATCTTGGCACAGAATAATAAGGAAGAAGAAGAACACACCAGATGCTATTGTTCTTTTGTTCATCTACAACCCAAATTATATTCTTATATTCAAACTAAATATAGTACTCTTATATTCAAACTAAATACCTGTCTATAGCGCTCCCTCTTGGGACTCACCAAAATAGGGTGCTATAGAGAGGGGGTGCTATAGACAGGTCACTTTTAATGTAAATCGCATCGTACTACGTATTTAAAATCAGGCGCTATAGAGAGGGAGGCGATATTTAGAGGGGGTGCTATAGACAGGTTTAACTGTATATTATTCTCTTTAACATTATAATATTTCTCTCTCTTGCTTATATATATGAGGGCTGATGAGGGCCAACAGCCCGAAACACGTACGTGGTTAGCTTTTCATGATTAATCAAGAATGGGTATTTGGCCAATTCTGGAATCATTAAAAATCAACATGAATAGTTAATATTTATTCCGATAGATGGCACAAGCCATCAGCAACTTTCAGTTGCACGATAAGAAGATGCCTTTTTCATAATTTATGCCCCTTATCCCAGTACAATATCACATTTGTACTATATTTATATAACAAACCCCAATGGGACTGAACCTGTGGTTCACTATAGCCATGGTTCATTATAGCCATAGTTCACTGTATAAAATGAAAGGATTTAAAAGCACGAATATTTCTTTCATACATAATACAAACTTCTACTGCCCTTACTGCGATGAAAAAATATATTGGGAGGGCTTGGCTCATATATTTTTTCATCGCAGTAAGGGCAGTAGAAGTTTGCATTATGTATAAAAGAAACATTCGTGCTTTTAAATCCTTTCATTTTATATGTATAGATGGCACGTTATTGCTTTGTGATAGTTCACTGCATTATAAAATGTGAATTATTTCAGGTTTGTTATAAGGGAAGGTTTGCTATATCCCTGGTTTATTTTAGCGGGGTGTTTTACTGTATATAAATAAAAATGAATTATAGGTCAGTGTAATTGTTTACCCGTTCTTCATTTCTATAATATTTGATGGGAAGGAGATAAAGCTTTGCTATGTTAGGTAGATAGGAGTCGCTGTTATAGTTTTGACCTCGGAATATGCAAATTAGACCACAACTACTGCCTTAACCTTTGTTAAAACAATATTGGTTTGGCAAGCATTCACTCGGGCAGAACTTGAGAAAATCTGGGTCATTGGTCTATAAAAAAAGAGGTACAAAAACAACTTTTAAAAGGTAGAAAGGCAAATTAAGTGTGACCATCCATCATTAGTATGACTGCTATCACCAAATGCTTAGTCAGAAAAGGGTTAATAACAAACAATGAGTTGACTTTTATTATGGGGGAATCAGGACTTCTTTAATCTGAGAATTGAAGAAATAAAAAATCTATGAGACAAATACAAGAAAATAAGACCTATTCCAAATAATTTAATAGTGTGTGAGGTTTCGGCAACAGCATTGTTACCATCATCAGAGAAAAGAATAAATGTTTTATTATGTTATTCTTTATTTAATATGTTATTCTTTTGTCTGATGATGGTGAGACAATGCTGTTGCCCAAACGTCACACACTATTAAATTATTTGGATTAGGTCTTATTTTTTCTTGTAGCTACAAACCTAAAATAAAAAATCTCCCCAATATAACACCACCGTCCTAATGAATCCTCGATGTAGTGAGCCAAAAATTCAGTTTCAAAGGGATTGGCTATAGTGAGGTTTGACTTGTATTTATGGGAGACAAGGGGAATTGAATAGATGGAGAGAAAAATGAACACAATGGACATACCACAACATTCACTGAGTGTCATAGGCTGGCCCCATAACTGCCAGTTTTACCCTAGGATCTCATCCTTTGATTGCATTGTCTCAAATATCCAGTTGGCTGCTTGACTGCAATCAAGGAAATGACAATTACCAACTTCTTGTATTCAACCGAGCCTCAAAGGTGTTTGTGTGTGTGTGTGAGAGCAAAATTATTGAAAGATGGCAAACTAATGGAGTTGATATGATTATCTGCAAGACCCATCGTAGAAAGAAAAAAAAAAAACTACAAACCCTGTTATGTGCGCTTTTTTTTTAACCTCTTCTAATCTATTTATATCAATAATTAGCAAACCACTAATGGGAAATTATTTTTGTATATATATACAGTACAACCCCCATGAAGGGACACTCCCATTAGAGGACACCTCTATACAAAGAATTCTTTAAACCCCAAAATGATTTTTTTTTTACCAATTAGCAACTCTTTGGTAAGAGGATACCTCTCTCTAAAGGACACTTTGGCTCTAAAACTCGATTTTTCCTTTAGAGGGAGGTTCTATGTATGTATTCTGTGTATGTATTAAGAACATTCAACAATTACACAAGTCTTTAATTTTTTATATTTTAAAAGATAGAATTAGAGGTCTATTATTTTTTTTTTACAATTCTTTTTGTTTATTTTTAGGTTTTGACTTGTGATTTGGGTATATCGAAAATGTTGAAGCTAAGGTGAAAATAGGGCTTTACTTCTAAATAGAGTAGAACTTTTCTACAAAGGGACAACACTAGTTGCAAAGTCAAAGTGTCCTCTTACCGGAGAGTTGGTAATTAGCTAAAATATGGTAATTTTAGTGATGAAAAGTGTCCTTTGCAAAGAGGTAACCTCTAACAAGAATGTCTTCTCATTGAGGTATGTTCTACTGTTTATTATGCCTTCCTCACGCATGTTCACATTTAATTCTGAAGTTGAAAAGGTGAATGGTATTCTCTCACAAAAACTTTGCGGAAATAAATAAACACAAGGTAATAAGACCAAATCCAAAAAATTACTGTGTGACGCTTCAGTAACCGAGTTGTTACCATCTTCAGACAAAAGTATTGAAATGAGAAGTAGTGAAGATGGTAACAACACTGTTACCGAAGTATCACACACTATTTGGATTTAGTCTTATTACCTTGTGTTTATAATCTTTAATCCAAATTGTGCCTTAAAATTTGTGGAAATAAATACTTTCATCAATCCAAGGTATCCTTGAATAGGGTAATGGCAACATTTAGAAGGAAACTAAATTCTCAACAAATTTCAGAAAGAAGAGCATTGGCCTACTGAGTATATCAATAATCATCATCCAAGTATAACAAGAGGGAGAGAGATCAAAAAGATAAGCCTGTGATGGTAACACATTTTTAGCATTATCAGACAATGGTGTAACCTTACATCTACATGGGTCTTGTCTTTCTCCATAAACCTGGAGCTGTTCATTCTTTATTATCCTCTTGGGATTATAAACACAAGGTAAAATAAGACTAAATCCAAATAAATAAATAGTGTGTGATGTTTCAGTAAAGTACTTTTGTCTGAAGATGGTAACAATACTGTTACCGAAACATCACACATTATTTATTTATTTGGTCTTATTACCTTGTGTTTATAATCTATAAACCAAATTGTGCCTAGCATCATCTTGGAATGTTATCTATAATCCAATATATATATTTTAATCATCATTGACTGCATTGTCTCACCCACCAATGACATCTCTATATTGATTTGAGAGGAGAAAAGAAAGAAGAAAAAAAGAGTATTCTAAGGGTTTCTGGAAGCATGGTAAAGAGAGTATTATCTAACCTAATAAAAGGTTGCTATAAAAATATCACACAAAAGTATTAGCGTGGGTTCACACTGTTGAATTTCAACAACCCCACATCCCAAGACCAAATCCTGTGCTACGGACACTTTTTTTCTCTCTGAAGAAAAACGACCTTTAAATTGACCCAGATTCTTGCAGGGCCCAACCCCACCAGTGTGTGCAAGCAATCAATTGGGGCTCTGGTACTTTGTAAAGGCAGTAGTTGCTTCCATCATTTGAGAATATGTAAATGCGATATATATATAAATGCAGTTGTTAACTACCAACTATGATTATCATGGCCTGTTACCACATGTATATATACTTGGAATTATCAAATAAATAAGATAAGAAGATATCAAAATGACACCTATTTGGGTTACCTGTCTGGTTATCTTTGGATGAAAATTTTAACATGATAGATTAGGGAGAGATCTAGATATCAAATATTTTAGAAACTTTTAAATCTATTTAGAGTAAAACCTTGCTAAAACAAACATGGGATATAGTTAACCTTTCCGTATAACAAACCATAAAAATAATCCTCATTTTTATTTTATAATACAGTGAACTATGGTTATTAAAAAAAAAACATGGCTATAGTGAACCAAATGTTCAGTTCCCTTGGGGTTAGCCATAGAGGAGTTTTACTGTAATCAAGACTGAATAATATTTAGGTGAAGTGGACCAAAATGCTATCTCAGGTTTCAGAAAATTTCTAGAACATATTTGTGTTTTTTTAAATTAGATTATTAAAAAGGATTAATTTTAAATAATTGAAACCAAAACAACAACAAAAACACAACAATGAAGACATTTAAGAACTATTAATCAATCATACAGTAATATAAGAAAATATGAAAATGATGAGTAGCAAAACTGGAAACAGAATTGGCAAGGAATTTGGTTTTACCAGCTCAAAATCAGAAAACCTGGGGAGAAAATTGGCAAGGAATTTGGTTTTACAAGCTCTCTTAAAAATAAGAAAACCTGGGGAGAAAATTAGCAAGGAATTTGGCTTTGCAACCTCTCTCTCAAAAATCAGAAAACTTGGTGAGAAAAAAAAAAGGCAAGAATGTTGATTTCACCAGCTCAAAAATCAGAAAACCTGGGGATAAAATTGGCAAGGAATTTTGGTTTTACCAGCTCAAAAATCCGAAAACCTGAGGACAAAATTCGCAAAGAATTTAGTTTTACCAGCTCAAAAATCAGAAAACCTGGGGAGAAAATTAGCAAGGAATTTGGCTTTGCAAGCTCAAAATCAAGAGTTAAAAGATTTTAGATTAAGGGGATCTGCTCCCCCATAACTATTTTTCATTTGCCACAAGAAGGCATTGTCTTATTGTTATTTTTTAAAACTTTTTGTATGAATTTGTTACAGTACAAGCTGAATTATTGGTTAAAAAAACCACAAAGACACAACTCCGCCTTTGCCGGTCCCAAGCCCGAATGAAAAAGGAGGAGGGGAAGCAGTAACAAGCTCGCTAAAAAACCTGGGTTCAGCTGGCCCGGCTGATAGTACCCTGTAAGGGCTCCTAATCCAGGGATACCGGATGAGCAGTGTTTGTACTCCATGTTAGGAGCGACTGCACATGGCGTCTGTTCCTCATGTCAGAGGCGGCCATTTCTTTTGGAGCTAAGTCGGCCTGCCACTGAGTAGTGCTCCCAGTCTTAATGACAAAGGCAGACGCATTCTACTTCACCCAGTCATGATCTCAAGCTTTACAAGCTTGATACCCTAATATGATTGAGTGGAGATAAGAAGGAAGACAAAGACACCAAATTCAAATACATAATTTCTTTACCAGCAATAGTTACCCAGAAATTATGTGTATATGGAAAAAACTAGCTTTTGGGTCAAGAGTTTATTTATTTTGAGGTGTTGCAAGTTTTCTAGCAAATTTTGCTCTTCAACAGATAAATTCAAAAACAAAAGAAATATAATTGGCATGTGCACACGCGGGCGTGGATCAGACTATATTTAGCTGTATAATATAGATGATCCATACCCATACACATGCCAATAACATCTCTTTTGCTATTGGATTTGCCCGTTGAAGAGCAAAATTTGCTTGAAGGCTTGTAACACTTGAATATAAATAAAGTCTTTGCCCAAAAGCTAATTTTCCTTATTCATATAATTTCCACAGAGTAGAACCTCCCAGTAGAGGGCAATACCTAGTTGCAGATATAAAGTGTTCTTTAGGGAGAGGGGTATCATCAATCTTTATAGAGAAAGAGAACAGCTAAATAGTAAAAATGGTCATTTTGGAAATGAAAAACTCCTTAAAAAGAGGCGTCCTCTAGCAGGAGTGTCCTCTCATGGAGATAGAGTAGAAACTCTCTGTAAAGGACAACTAGTTGCAGAGCCAAAGTGTCCTTTACGGAGAGGTGTCCTCTTACAGGAGAGTTGCTAAATTGTAAAATTGGAATGAAAACTGTCCTTTAAAAAGAGGCGTCCTCTAGCAGGAGTGTTCTCTCATGAAGATACTCTACTGTATAAAAATTTGTTTGAAGATGGTAACAACACTGATACCTAAATGTCATGGAACAAATATTTATTTGGATTTAGTGTTATGTTGTCAAGTTTAGGGTTAGGAAAGAGTTAGATCATTATAATAAGAATGTGGTTTTCCACTATATAGTGGAAAAAATGATGCATTAATCTGAAGTTATACAGTAGAAACTCTCTGTAAAGGATGCCTAATTACAGAGCCAAAGTGTTCTTTAGGGAGAGATGTCCTCTTGAGTGCGTCCAATGCTTTCTTGTATGCCATGCCATCCCATATTATAAGCTGACATGATTTTAGTACTTTCCCCATCCCAGAATATTTGATAATATTACATGTTGGAGTTACCTGCATATTTAATGGCAATTTCAATACTGAAGAATTACTTTTTTTTTTAATTATCCCTTAGTACACATGGTACAGGCCATGATAATCATGGTGGGTAGTTAACGACTGCTTTTACTGTAAGTGTACCACATGTCTACGCATGTGAAAAGCAGTTTGACTTTGCACTTACAAATGTGCCATTTGGTTACTTGCACTCGCTGGTAGAGTTGGACCTTTGCAAGAATCGGGGGCCATTGGAGCATTTTTTTTTAATCAGAAAAAAGTGCCCAATGCGGGAATCGAACCCGGGTCGTAGTGGTTGAAAACCAAACGGTTTAACCAGCCTTCCACCGACCTCCCCCCCCCCCCCCCTGAGAGAACAACTAAATAGTAAAAGTGGCCATTTTGGTGAGAAAAATTGTCCTTTAAAGAGAGGTGTCCTCTATCAGGAGTGTCCTCTCACAGAGTATGTTCTACTGTATCCAATTTTGAAACCTTAGTACAGTAGAACATATCTTTAGGCTCCTGTTCATTATATAGGTCACTCTCTTATACCTGCCCTTTCTGTAATATTATCAGCAATTTTATCTCAAGATACTACCACAAAATGGCATGTATAAATAACATATTTGATCTTGTCACTATATTATAAATTCTAAATAGGTTCAAATATTGATTAGCTTAGATAAATCTAGGTTAGGTTAGTTTAGGTTGGGTTAGCAAACCAACAAACCATAACCTTGTGGTAAACAATGAGGTAGACTCAAAACATTTTAAACTTTTTTTTTTTTAGTTTATTAAGTTAAACATTATCTTAGTTGTTTTGGTTTCTGACTTTTTAGTGAAATCTATAGTCAAACATCACAATAAAAACATCATTGGTTACCAAGATTTCGGGTTGTTGTTTTAACCTTGTTATTATTGTATGTAACCCTAGTTAAAACAATAGAGAAGTTATAATTATGCTATAACAATGTTGCTGTCATAAAAGAGGCTGATTTCACAGTATTTATAAATATATGAATCTTTGCCAAATCCTGTTTATTCAATTGTTTGTAATAGACAATAAGGGAAGGGAGGGTCCCATGGTTATATATAGATTAGCAGAAGATGATTTTATTTTTATATTTGTAATAAGTGACATTTAAAATATGAAATATTAGGCCTATATTAAATGTTTAAAACCATTTTAAATTAAAATTTGCTTAGCATATTTTTTAAAATACTAAAAAAACATATATTTAAAAATAAAATAGATCATCTTAAAAGGTATTTTAGAATATAAATATTAAAAACATCAATAATTTGAGCCTTAAATACTAAGAAAATAAACATTAAATGAATTTTTGTGAGGGGTCTCAACCAAATGAATATGTTTGATACATTTATAGTGTAATGTTATTTAAAAAAACTTATTTTGTCAAAACACAATAGAAAATACATAAACTATGGCCAATTTATAAAACTTATGGAGTATATTAAAAATTGATAGGTGTAAAATAAGGCCATGAATAAAATACAAAACATCCGTAAATTAATTAATAAAAGCAACTTATAAATAAAACTAAATTTTTGTGAATAATGAATATTTGTTGTTTTGCTTATCTTATTGTGTGTGTTATCTAATTGCTTGTAATTTTTTTATTTTTTTAGTGTATCTTACCTCTTTATCCTTTAAACCTAGCAATAATACTTCTTCCATTAAAGTCAACCTAGTTTCTTTAGAATCTGCATCATCTTCATCACTTTGATATGGAGGATCATCAATTTCTCTATTGGTAGCTGGGCAAGTACGATCGGAATTTTGTGGAACGTTTCTCCTTTGAACTAAACCTTCCGTTCTATTCATTTTTAATTGGAAAATATATGTAATAACTTGTTAAATACTTAAAGAATGCTATGATATTAAAATTCGCATTATGATAAATAATTTTGGTCTTTGCCTACAGTAAATGTATATGACGACAATATTTAACCAACAGAGACGCCACACAAAATATTTATTCTGTAAATAATTAAAAAATACATATATTTTTTAAAAGTCTATGAATTTTCTATTTGCTCCTAAATATGTTATATGACTCTATTTTTATAATCTGAATATTTTAACAGTTTTTCAAGAGTATATAATTTTTCCACTCATATATTTATCGTAAGAAAAAGAATTTTGTGGGAGTGCTGTAAATTCAATTAATATTGAGAGAAATATAATAATAATAATATACTTGAAACACCCTTTAAAAATATTATAAGCATAAATATATTTTGGATAGGCTTATATTGTGCATTTTTTAAAAATACAAATGTTTAATAAATCTTTAAAATATATGGCTTAAACATAAGCTACTTAGCAGCTTATGGCATTTACTCTTTTATGTATCTTCTTACTTTTTCATCCAGGGAGAAAATAAAGATTCATATTTTTTTGGTTTGTATGACTCTTACAGAATATCTTGTTTAAAGTTATTTGAATTTAATTTAACTTCAAATAGCAAGATTTTTAATTATAATTTGGTGATTTAATTATTGAGTTTTTCAACGCTAGATCTCCCACTCATTCCTCTGTGTCAATGTGCATAGATTTTACAATAATTAATACAGGAGCATCTTTCAATCACAATCATCCTTACCGGCCATTGATATCTAGAGTTGACCTGGCAAAAACGAAAAAGTCATATATCTTCTCTCTCAAGAATAGACAAGAGATAGGGGAGAGAGGTCATGAGAATGAAAAACTTCGTTTTTTAAATATTTTTAATTTGAATTATTATTTTGAACACATCTTAAACAATAGAGTCCAAGACAGGTGTAATGATAATGGGGCACTTATTGGTCGTGAATTAATCTGTGTGATACTCCAAGATTGAGTTCAGAGGCATTATTTGTGAATTAACTATTGCCTCCTAAAAAGAATATTCTCACTATGTTAATAAATGTCACACACACTCAGTCACATCCATATATGGACTCGCCTTAATGCAGCAACTGTACAATTAGCGTTTTTCTTACTTGGTGTGTAGAAATGTCGGGTAATAGTTTCACAAAACACTGATGCGAAATTCGGTAGAAGAATTCGCTGTGATGATTCTTTTGTGGGCTGTTGCAAGGATTTAAATAAGATCACTAAATAGCAGAAAGAAGAGGGTAAAAATCTCCTTCTAACTAACTTTATTTAATACAACTTAAGAGGACAGAGGAAAATACCCAACTGGTCAGTAGCAGACCAAGCCGTGTTCTGATCCTTTGTTGGCGGCTGGCGCCGCCGGGCATGTTTGTTTACAGTCGTCACCTGAGCCGTCTGGACGGCGTCCATTATTCCACATACTCCCACCTGTTTTTCTCTAGGCACACAGAAAAACAATAATAATCGTCCAATCGGTTGGGTTGTACAAACGGTTCTTCCCGATCTAGTCTGTATTTTTGCAGTTTTCTCTTTATCGTTCAGCAAACGCGAAGAAGCTGCTGTTGATGATTTTGTTTTCACACGCAGGATTCCTTCTACTTCACATACCTTCATACCAGGTATAGAGTGGCTAGGGAAACACTCGGCCTGAACTAATTTCAAAAGCGCCAGCTCCGCTTCATCGATCTCCTTCACAGAAAGTTCGCCCTTTACTTTCATTGAAGATCGGAGGCTTTTGATGAATCTTCTAATCCACGCCATCATCCGCACATTTTTTATGAACGAGGAGAAATATTTCATGTACCAATGATCGGTACTCTTAACTGTTGCTACAACAACAATTTTCTTTCTTTCCACACAGATTTCTTCTTCATTCAGGTCTTTGTACCTGGACGGCCAAAATTCTTCGGAGAGTTTTAACCAGGAAGGGCCCTCCCACCATCTAGACTGTATCAGTCGGGAGAGGCTGCATCCTCTGGAGGGTAAATCAGCTGGATTACACTCGCTAGGAACATATCTCCAATTTCCAGGATAACTAAGTCTGCATATCTCCTTCACGCGATTCCCGACAAAGGTACCCAACTGATTATCGCGCTTTATCCAAACTTTTTGCAATAAAATTTTAAGCTTTATTAATATTGGATTCAGAAATCCAATAGCATCATATATCTGAGCTAAGCAGGACAGGATACTCCTTTTGGTTATCTTGGGGGGTATGGTTACGGGAATTTCACATGACAAACAATCTTCCCTTTTATCCCAACATATACCAAGCACTTTAGATATCTCTGCTCTTTCAAAGGGGTAAGTACCGAGGCCACGTCCAGGCTATGCTCCCAACGGCTTAGCTCCATCCGAGCATTATCCATGATGGACGTTGCGGTCAATTTGAGATCTTGTAACTCTTCAAAAGAGTTCACGCTTGTGACTAAATTGTCCACATAAAAGGATTTCTGCAACCTCTCAGCTAACGGTTTATGTTCAGGTCGAACATTAGACAGGTGGTATTCAATTACTGCCCCCAAAATGAAAGGACTACAGTTAACACCGAAAACGACACGTCTATGTCGGAATACTTCTGTCTTTTCTCCATTTTGGGAATACCACAGAAAACGCAGGTAATCTCTGTCCCTTTCATTCACCTCAATCTGCAGAAACGCTTTCTTAATGTCTGCCACGACACCAAACTTGCCATTTCTAAACCTAAGCATAAGGTTGGGAATCGTCTCTATGAGGTTAGGTCCTTTTTCAAGACAGTCATTTAAAGATGGGGATCTATAGACCTTGTTAGAAGCATCAAAGACAGGCCTGATAGGCGTAGTTCCACTGGAGAGTTTCACCACCGGATGATGAGGCAGGTAGAAGGCCTCAGCGTCGTGTTGTTCAGCTGGGACTTTCTCAATTATCCCATCATCCAACCAGCCTCGGAAAATATCATCATAGTCTTCATAAAGATTCAAAGAGATTAATTTCTTAGTCGTCTGTTCTATAATCTCTTCATAGCAACCTCCCTGTTGTCCGCGATTTTAGCTTTCTCTACAGCCCACGGGAGGGAAACAACATATCTTCCAGAAACAGAATGATGGACTGTTTTTAGAAAATGTCGACGCGCCAGTGCGTCTCTCTGATCTCTCTGTTTAACCTCAATAGGATCCATAATGCCAAGAACATCGAGATTCCACAGATTGGTTATACTGCTCTCCGAAATTGTCATCGTTGTAACATGATGAGCGAGTGAAACGTCACTACCTGGCTGACATTCTCCCATTAAAGTCCATCCAAAACGCGTCTGCGACGCAGTCAAGCCATTTGACAACACACAAGATTTCATCATGAAAATAGATCCCAATACATCGCATCCTAGAAGTATTTCAATTTCCATGTCATCCTTTCCAATATCAGGAACCCAGATTCTGCGGGCTTTGAGTTCTTTCAACCATGGCCCGCGGCTCAATCTTGGTAGGTTACCACAGATTTTTTGTTGGTCAAGAAGCTTCGCTACCATCTTAAAATTCCCCGATGCATGACCCAAATTGACTCTGTATTCTTGGTGGACACTTTCACTAGTATGACCTCCAAACACCACATGTTTAAGTGATTCCTGGCCAATGGGAGATAGTCCGAGATCCTGGGCAGTTTTAGACAAAATATAGGATCGTTGGGAACCTGTGTCAAGGAGGGCACGCACTACTTTCGCCGAAGTCGCACCTTCGACCTTAATCTTCAGAGTCTGTAGCAAAATCAGAGACGAACCGCTAAGACCGGAGAATGAAACTCCGTTTTCAACTTTAGGAGAAACGTCACAGTCTTCCACCTGTTCTTTGTCTTCATCCGCTGACTCTCGTCCAGGAGCATTAAGAGGGCATAAAATATCAAGGTGCTTCTTCTTACATCGAATACATTCAGTTATGCGCCTTCTACAATTAGAAGAGATATGACCTGGTTGGAGGCAGGAGAAACAACATTTAGCGTTTTTAATACGCTCTCTTCCTTCTTTAATGCTCATTCTGCGCGCAGCAAGACATTCTGTGTTTTTATGATCTTTATTACAAAAGATGCAATTTTGGGCACGTCCAGCAAATAGTCCAGAGGCCGTAGGTATCTTAGCAGGATGTGATTGTCTGCCCACGTTTCTCTATCTTGTTTCAGAGATCTAAGGCCAAACTTGGATCCAGCTAAGGCTCTGTCTTGTTCTGCTGCAGCTTCCTTTTGGAGAAACTCCATAATTAGGTCAACTCTAGTTTGAGTCGAATCATTAGCATCAATCTTGACATCATGGAGGGGGCTTCTTTGCCAAGCCTTCATGAGTTCCTCTGAGAGACATGCCTCAATCATTGGAAATATAAATACAGACATCTGTCTGGCCTCAATCTTTAAGGATTCCAATGCTCTCAAATGAGTCACCAACTCAGCATAAAATGAAGTCACCTTCAACTGTTGTTTGGAGGAGCAATCGATCATAAGGCGGATAAGGTCCCTGACATAGACTTGTTGCAACAGTTCAGGCCTTCCAAATCTTTCTGTCAAATTTTCTATAACTTTGGGGTAATTCTCGGTAGTCAGGGGGTAACTATCAACCAGTTTACTAGCTCTGGTTCCCGGCGACATGGATTGCACAAGATATTGAAACTTGTCGCTGTCTTTTAAAGTGAGATCGACATGTATCTTGTTGAACTGTGCTCACCATCCCAACCAATCTTTTATTTCTCCTGTAAACTTCTTTAATTCTATCTTGGGTAGTTTTACAGTTCTATGGTGTGAGCTAGAAGCGAAGCTCACTTCACTGGTCGTGGGACTGGATGCAGTGATCCTGGGTTCAACAAGAGCGAGACATTTTTATATATCCTCTTATATCTCTGGGTATATTGCAAGGCTTCCTCATCGTCTTGCTCTAGTTCCTCTTCGCTAACGTCTGAAGTTAGCATGAAGTCTCTTATCTTGCTTTGGATCACAAGAAGCTCACTGTGAGTTTCTTCAATGATCTCTCTATTATATTCAATGTCCTCTACAGGTATCGGTGGAGTACCTGACAGACACTCTTCTGTCGTCTTCAAGCTGCGAGTTAGTCGCTTTCTAAGTAAATTTCTATGTCTTTTTAAAATTTCCATTTTTCAAAAAACACTATAAACAGAGGGTAAAACAAAAGGTACTTATCTTGAGTCTTGAACTTGTACTCCGCCGTTAATCCACTTGATCTTGCCTTGTCAGAAGCCCACCCGCGGGGACGCCACTTTGTGTAGAAATGTCGGGTAATAGTTTCACAAAACACTGAAGCGAAATTCGGTAGAAGAATTCGCTGTGATGATTCTTTTGTGGGCTGTTGCAAGGATTTAAATAAGATCACTAAATAGCAGAAAGGAGAGGGTAAAAATCTCCTTCAAAATAACTTTATTTAATACAACTTAAGAGGACAGAGGAAAACACCCAACTGGTCGGTAGCAGACCAAGCCGTGTTCTGATCCTTTGTCGGCGGCTGGCGCCGCCGGGCATGTTTGTTTACAGTCGTCACCTGAGCCGTCTGGACGGCGTCCATTATTCCACACTTGGGTCACACTCACTTGTCTTTGTGCTTGTCTTTTATGAGCAGGTCCTGAGAGTGAAATTGAAAATAAAGCAACATATGGAGGTCCTTTTGGATCATTATTTATGTTCAGTTTCATTTTGGATATAGAAATGGTAACGCAGTTTGACAATTAATGTATGTCAGGTCAAAAGAAAGCATTTTGGCGAACTAAATTCTTTGGCATAAGCACACCATATCACGAAGCACGAAGCAATACTCTAACTGCTCTCCTTCAAAGAAAGAACAAGACTGTCCTCATTTGACTATTTTCTAGCATATACCCTACAATACCCTACAAATCCTTTATTCTATTTGTTATTAACCTAGCTTGATGAGCTGGAGAGTTGTCATGTTGCAAGAGTACTCACTTTGGGTTGATCAAAGCAGGGTATCTAGTCTTCAAAACTTCATATACTTGGCTGAGTTGTTTTGAGTAGAGATCGCATTAACTGCACGACCATCAGGAACAAGTTTGTAGTGTACAATACCATCGATGTTTTACCATACAGACAACATCACTTCATGGTAAAAACGATACTGTTTAACTACAGGTTTAGCCTTTTGATAAACAGGATACCTATTGTCTTCTTGTGTTGAGTTATGAAGATATATCTACTTTTCATCCCCAATTACAATTCGCTTCCAAAACCGAAGATATTGCAGATTTTCTAACAATAGTTTACAGATATCGCCTCGCCTCTGGAACTGGGCTATAAGACAGGCCGTGATTTATCTGTTGTATTCTTGAACTTTTACCCAAATATTATACGATAGTTTTATTTTCTCTTTTAATATAATAATGATAAATGAACTAATTTTGTTGTGTGTAAATATTTTATGACAATGTTTCCTTTCTTTTCTCCTTGTTAATATATTATGACTAAATTATTTACAGTCTAAAATTATTGTAAAAATGCATAGACAACTGTAGAAGCATACATTTATGTTTTGTAAATAGAGCAATCCATAAATAAATCTTTAATTTTTTTAATTCAAAATTTTGATCCAATGTATGCCTTTTTAATTATACACTTATGTCAACTCAAGTGTCCCTAGGGGGAAAGAGCGCTTTATATTCAAATAAAATAAATAAATATGAGATTATATTATTTAGAAAATAAAATAAAACGACTGATGATTAATTCAAATTTCAACATACAGATGGCGCTATGTGTTCGTAGACTATATCGTTTGACATCAAGTTCCAGATTTGATATTATTTCTTAATTATAAATGTTAAAAATTACTTGACCAATGACTATTTATCTCTTTTTATATATTACTATTTCCGTGGAAGGCTTTTCTTGATTTATCAAGAAATTGGGTTGGCCAAATATCAGGGAACAGGTTAAATCAATGTTTAGTTGATTTCTGTCCCACTAGATGGCGCTCTGCCATCTAAAAAGCACAAGTGCTTTTGGTCAGGATATGCCTACATTATTTTTAATATTACTATTTATTTATGCACATTATTATTATTTTATTTAAAGGAAATTATGAGATTTAAAAGAGATTTGTGTTCAACACCGAAATATATACTACACAAATCTCATCTCTAGAAATATATATATATAAAAAGTCAGATGAATATTTGTCCATATAGTCACTAAAAGTCAAACTCGATGGACACTAACATCACCAAAGTCAAACGATTTGTAAAGAAGGCATGTTAGGGATACTTAGAAATTCTATGAACATTCAATGGATCATCATCACTTTGTGCCATTTCCAATAAGGAAGTCAGCCATTATGGAATAACATATCACTTTCTGTATTATTCTCTTCATCTAACCATATTGCCACGTGAAAAATTAGGGAAGACCAACTTCGGGATGAGACAACAATTTATTTCAGGCAAGAACAAACTATGAGCGATAAACAAAAGATAAGCAAAAGAGGGAAGTGTACAGAGTATAGAAAAATATAAACATAAAAATAATTAGAAAAAGAAAATAAATAATATCAAGTGTTTGGTGTTTATATTGTTTATGATTAAGAATGAGATTTGTATAAATTGTTTATTAAACATTATACTGATCTTTTTACATCACCACGTTGTTTACATTGTACATCTTATTCTAGTTGTTTATAATGATGATATATTTATCCACAGGTTAATAGGATATATATATTTAGTCCCAAACATTAAGGTAAAGGGTTTCTTTTAATTTTGATTTTCCCAAGCTTTCGAGCAAAATTTCTGCTCTTCAACGGGTTGTAGCGTTCCAAATGGTGTGAATCAAGGGCCATTTTATGTTAGTAATAATTACCTTGAAATTTGCTCGAAAACTTGCGAAAATCAAAATTAAAAGAAACTCTTTACCTTAATATTGTTTATTTTTTCTTTTTCGAATAATTTCTAGGTCACTATTGCTCGCATAAAAAATAATACTCTGCTAAGAAAATAATAAATACTGTTACAATATCTTCCAATTCCAGAACATTCTATTATTGGTCTGCTTGGAGTACAAGACTTCAGCCCTGCCCCTATTTTCTGACTCCCTGCTGGCCTGGAACTACCTGTTTGCCTGGTTCACCTCAGCAATCTGTCCCCCCCCATGACTAGACTTCTCCTCTAGACTGCTGTACAGCCCGGGTAGTTGGCGATTTACGCTCCAGGAGCCCGGGTTACCTCTATTTTCTCTCTATCTCTCCATTCTATTAGATTATCAAATCATTCCTTCTTTGGTCTGTCTACTTCTCCATTCAGAGTGTATTCTTCTAGAATGGTCAATAGATGATCTCCCAATGATCCTCAAAATACATGTCCTGAAATCTTCCATTTTCTTGCGATTACTTTATTAAGAAAAGCTATACTCTCCATTAAATCTTTTCCAAACTTCTTTGTTTGCCATCCTATCTGTCCATTTGATCTTGTAAATTTTTCGACCACACCAGATATCAAAAGAATTAATTTTCCACTCCTTTCTTTTTGTTCATTGTATAGGTTTCTATGACTATAGAAATATATTTACATATATTAAAACTAATAAATATATCGAACAACGCTCATCCAATAATCTATAGATGGCATTTTAATTAAAAAATAGCATTCATAAATATCAAGATAATATATATTTATTATTCTATATAGTGTATAATTCTCACTAGTATTCTACAGTTCCATTTCCAGTTCCAAATTGCTTTATTAGGTGCCGCTCAAAAAGAGAAACCTAGATCATCATATTTACAATATACTGTGAGGGATGTACAGGGTTTGTTCATTTACAATTATAATTTATATTAATGTCGTTGGGTCCTCAGGTCCTTGGGGATATTGTTCTTGAGAAGGTTTTGTCTGGCTTGCTTGATATTCAAGGTGGGTTTATTTTTCCTTTTTTCCACCTTTCGTTATTCTGGCCTAATTGATGGAGAGTTTGTCTAGGTTTTAAATTTCTTTTTTTTTTCCGCATTTGTAGTTTGTGGCTTCCTTGAAGGTGGGGCTAGTATTCTCAATAAATAAAAGCATAATTAAAAGATATAAAATATATTAAAATTATATATAGATTAAGCTCTCTCAACTGGTACAAATCTATCATAGACAAATCTATCTACCCTTTATTTACTCCTCTATTATCTTTATTTGGTCTTAATTTTTATTTCTGTAACAATTGATTAAAAGAATCAATAAAATTGTTTAAATTGTCAACTGGTACAAATGATTTTCAGTCACATCTAGGCAGGGCTGTGCCCCATGCGCTCGATAAGAGGAGACGACTCAAGAGGGTAGTAAAGTGGCAAAAATAATACCAAAATAACAATTTAAAGCTGCTTATTATATTATTTTTAACGTTAAGCCGATTATATCAAAATATTAGTCTTCAGATTTGGAAGAAAAGGGTTAAATCATGAACCATGGGCAGGATGGGGGCGCCACCAGAAATATCGCTTCGGAAGCATACATCTCTCAGGACGGCCCCTGCTAAATTTCATTAAAATTTAAACACACCAATTAAAAAAATCATTTATCCACACAAAAAAAGTTTCTTTTTAATGTTTAAATGGACAAGCTTTCGGCCATGGCCCTGCGCAACAACACTAAACTGTTGAAGCTGAAAATGTTGTATATATATTTTAATTAATATTAATTGTTCCTCCACAGAGTATATGTGTAAGATCACAAGTAAATAGGAGCTAACCTGAAGATTCTCCGCTAGGAGGCGGCACGAATAGGCAGCACGCAACGTCGCTCTCGGTAAGTGAACTGTCTTACTAAAATATTTTCTCTATTTTTACTAAAGTGCAAACTCAATCTATCTGAAATGAAACCTACATATCCAATATATCTTACCATCATAATTTTATGTCTATTAGACAAAAATTCTGAGTTAAATTTACATACTTTCAAGCCGGATACATACGGCGGCAAAAAGATTTGCTTATCACGCGTGAATCTTTCACTCTCAAAATATTTCCGAAACTTTCACCTTATATGTGTAGTTTTAATGCTCTTAATATTAGCTGGCATTGAACAAAATCCAGGCCCTAAGATGTCCAAACAGACGACGTTGGAAACAAGCTTAGATAGGGATAAAGAGATCAAAGATCTGATAAATGCACTCACCAAAAGGCTGGATAGCTGGGGTGAGAGGCTGGAATCCCGTCTTTCGGCAATCGACGATAGAGTAGAAAATATAAATCAAAGACTGCAACAATTAGAGGAATCTTCTGCCGTTACAAAGGCAGCACTCTCTCAAAACTCCAAAAAAATAAAAGACTTAGAAGATCAGCTTGAATATTTGGATGCAAAGAGCAGAGAAAGGAACCTTATTTTTTACGGAATAGAACAAGATAATAACGAGGACTGCCGAGTACGGATACGGAGGGTTATCGAAGAAAATATGCAAACAACGGAGAAGATAAACATCACACGATGCCACCGAGTATCCAGAAAACCTGGTGCACCGATCCTGGTTGAAGTCCCAGAACAAAACGATAGATCAACTCTATTCAAAGCTGCTTTCAATCTAAGAGGAACAAAGATATCACTATCGAAGGACTATAGCATGAAGATGAGAGAACAACGACGCGTTTTGAATGTCAAAAGAAGAGAACTCGTCGAAAAAGGTACTCTAGCTAAGCTAAGGGACAATAAATTAATAATTAATGGCATAGCATATAAGGTCTGTGATGGACAAATTGTAGATGCCAATGGACATTCATTGTAGCAAGCAGATAGGAAACAATCACTTGTAAATAGTCAACCCATTGATAAACAGATCTCTAATACAGTGTCCATTCAGCCACTTTATGATAAAACACTCACGGCTAAAGCTTCTAAAATTAAAAACTCAAAGGTTACGGAAAATATATCAGATAGAAATACAACTAAAATTAGATATACACATACGAAAAACTGTGAATCGGCAATAAAAGACAAACAAGTAACCCAGGCCAAACATATAGAAACTAAAATTAAAATGTTACAATGGAATATAAATGGATTCAATAGAATAACATCAATATTTCCACTCGTTGAATACCTAAAAAAATACGAACTTTTTGCATTAAATGAAACATGGATTACTGATGCTATTGAATTATTAACAGATGAATATTACATAATTCAAAGCCCAGCAACGAAGACAGAACTAAAGGGAAGGGGCTCGGGGGGAATTCTGATTGGAATAAAAAAAAACTTCCAACATACGGTTAGAAAAATCGAAACAAACCCTTACTGGATATCTGTCTTGACGCACAAATTTCTAGACAAAACCACCGAGAGTATATGTTTGTTGTTTGCTTATTTACCTCCTAACGTATTACAAGAACAAAATTTAACAAATTTACTTAGGCATATTGATTATCACATGAGTGAAGGTAACGAAGTGCTAATAGCTGGTGACATCAATATTAGAATAGGCAATGCTGGAGGCTTCCATAACCCACTGAAACTAAATTCACCCCTCAACAAATATAGGAAATCTAAAGACCTAATATCTTCGAAACTATCTGAAAACTAATTTCCTTCACTGATTCAAATTCTATAACAATAGCTAATGGAAGAACTAAGGGTGATACGCACGGCTCATTCACTTTTATTTCAGAAAGAGGTTCATCGGTTTTGGATTATTTTATGTACACACACGGTTTAACACAGATCATATCAGATATGTGGATCGAAGAACTTTCATATTCAGACCACTTACCAATTGTTTTACAAATTAATACTGGGTATGAAGCTATTAAATCCTCGTATAAAAATGAAATACTAACACGAAAATTCATTTGGACGAAAGAAAATGTGGAGATGCTAAAACATAATTTAAGTGATATTGAAGTTGGAAATGAAACCGATATTAACACAGAAACAGTAAATTTTACTAAACAGATCTACACGGCAATGGAATCGGCAAATATAATCAAATTTGCTAAACGACGACACCAACTTTCAAAACCTTGGTATGACAAAGATTGTTATATTATGAAAAAAACGACCAAAGTAAGTTTACAAAGATGTAGGAACTCAAATAACACACACGACCGCCAAAAATATATTGAGGCTAGGAGGGAATATTTTAAGCTCCTGCAAAGAAAAAGAGATGAATTCAACAAGGACAAGAATGAAAGGATAAAAAACGCCAAAGATCCCAAATCCTTCTGGAATGCCATTGCATCCTTCAGAAAAAAAAACCAATAATACAAGGAGAGATTGATATAAAAGAATGGTTTTTATTTTATAAAAATTTACTGAACAAAGAAAATAAAGAAGCTACTTTTACGTTAAACCAGATGATCGGGTGGAAAGATCCAGATTTAGACGCGGAAATAACCCTTGAAGAGATCCATGATGTAGTAAAAAAACTAGCGAATGGCAAAGCAGTGGGACTCGATGGTATACCAAATGAGTTGCTAAAGAATTTACCGATACCGACTTTAACTAAATTGAAAAACCTATTCAACAAAATAATGTCCACAGAAAAATACCCGCAACTCTGGACGAACTCAATAGTACACCCTATATATAAAAGCGGTGATAAGAATAACCCAACAAATTACAGAGGGATTGCCCTCTGCAGTAATATATCTAAATTATTTACTACAATACTAAGAAACAGATTAAACAACTGGATAGAAAAAAGAGAGATTATTTTAGAAAACCAAGCAGGTTTCCGTAAGAACCGATCATGCACTGACCATATAATACTATTGAATTCACTCATCCAATTATCTCTGAGAAGAAAACGAGGCAAGCTATATGTCTTCTTCGTCGATTTGACTAAAGCTTTCGACACAGTCCCACATGATTTACTTTGGCAAAAATTGCATAAAATGGGCATTAGCAATAAATTTGTAATGCTGATAAAAAACTTTTACAAAGAAGCTAAGATTACTATCCGATGGAAAGGACAATATTCAAGTAATGTGAAAATTAATTCTGGAGTGTTGCAGGGAGAATCACTTTCCCCACTTTTATTTATACTATATATGGCCGACCTAATAGAACTTTATAATAACTCAGTACTTACAGGATTTCATCTCCCTGATTTTGGTGTTTTACACCTACTTATGTATGCGGATGACATAGCCATAATTGGAGAATCGAAAATTAATCTTCAAATTAAAATAAATTTACTAAAGTCTTACCTGGATAAGAAAAAATTAGTTTTAAATGAAAATAAGTCCAAAATAATGGTATTCAGAAATGGAGGAAGACCGGCAAGACACGAAAACTGGTACTGGGGTGACACCCCACTGACTGTTGCGGCCAATATTACATATCTGGGATATCCATTCACTTCCACTAATAATAGCAAAAAGGTAGCCCTCTTTTATAAAGCCAAAGCAAATACGGCAATAAATGCAACTATTAGACTGATAAAAAAAGAAAAAAATAACTCATTAAAAGTTGCACTGAATCTATTTGACTCAGTTATTAAATCAATACTGCTCTATGCGGCCCCTGTGTGGGCTTGGGACAATACGGATATTATAGACCAATTACAGAATACGTTTATCAAAAATTTTCTGAATCTACCAAGATATATACCAGGGTATATTGTAAGGCTGGAAACAGGCAGAATATCTCTGACTTTTACAACGATCAAATTAATTTTGAAATATTTCATTAGATTACAAAAAATGGAAGACAATAGACTACCTAAGTTATGCTGGAATAGATTGAAGGAAATTTCCTTAATGACAAAAAACCTATAGGATTCTGTAAGAATATTATGGATATCATCAATCATTGTGGACTCACATGGCTAAACTATAGGTTAAATTATGATGACATACAGATCGAACTTCCGAATATACTAAAAATAAAAATTGAACAGCTATTGCAGCAAGATTTGGCAAAATTATCTCTTACGAAAACATACTCAAACTATAGGTTACTTTATGATTCATTTATTCCAGAACATTACTTTTCATGCAATTTGTCTTCAGCTTTAGTGAGTTTTATTGCACAGATCAGATTAATGTCAACAATGATCAAAGAAAATCATATTTACGCAATTAAGAAAGAAGATTTGTACTGTGGGTTATGTGGAAGTCAGATAACTGATGAAATATACCATTTTATTGCTGAATGCGGGGATCTGGAAGGAAAGAGAAAAAATATCCTGAAAAGTCTTCCTAGACCGCATTTGAACTCAATAAAGCTAATAAAAATTGTTTCAGATAAGAAAAGTTGGGCAATTGAACTGTTCAACTATCAAAAAGCGGTTGGAAATAAAATTGCACTCGTGGAAGAGAGAAGAACAGGGGCACAATAAAAAGTCACCCTGTTTGCCATACCTTAATTGTAAATACTCTATCTTCACCTGTTCTCTTAAGTTTAATATTGTCTGTAACTCCACGGGGAATCCGTACAGGGCTAGATGCCCTAATAAAGTTGTTTTGTTTGTTTGTTTGTTAAATAGGAGCTAACCGTAAGAAGATAAGTTTATCTTTATTTACTATGTTATAAGTTTTATTTTGTTCTCTCTCTTGTAAATCAATTAAGATAATGTTAAATTAATATTTTTGGAATTAGTATCTCTAAAAAGTCTAAGCAAAGTCAACAGAAAAGAATGAAATAACACGACAGAAAGGTAAAAAAAAAAAGGATTCCAAAATCCTCATAGGCCAACACAGCATGGGAACAACTCACAGATTAGAAGAAGTAGAATGTCACTACAGTAACATCTTATTAAAAAACAGAAAGGCCCTACTTGGAATCTTTTGAATCATCTGAATTCAGTAGAATAAATAGAAAGATTGACTTCTTTCCACAATTTGTAAACATGAGAAACAATAGCAGTTTAATATAAGATTAGATTTATTAAATCACATATACAAAGATTATTTAGTGTAGAGCCTCGCGTTTTAAAATTTGTTTAATATACATATTTTGCGCTAATGCATCATGATACAAGTCTTTACTATTTTTTCTTTAAACAGTCCCATAGAAGAGTTCTCAATACTCGAAAGCTTGCCATCTTAATTAATATAATGGAATAAAGAAACTTTGTTTCAGAGTAGTGAAATATTTCATATAAACAGTTGAAAAGTCATGTATTGTGTGTTGTTAAAGAAAGTTTGCTAGTTTAAACATAAAAAAAAAGAAACTTTAAAGTGAAAGTTTGAACGATTTGAAAGTTATCATCTGTGAAAATAGTTAAACGGCATTTTCTCAGTTTTATCTTTATGTTATTAAGTTAATGTACACTGCGTGACATTGAAAATGGAACACCAAGAAATAGTGGCCAGAAAATTATGCAAATTTCAGGGTAGACGCGCCTAACCGAGTTATGCAAATGATGTAAAATGCGCAGCTCTCGTGCGCACATGGAGTAAGATATAAGGGAAGGAACTTGCAGAAAGGACAGTATTCGTGTCGTTATTTCTTCAAGGAAAATCATTGTAGAAATTTTGTTCTTGTGTCAAAAGACACGTGTAATAACAGAGAATGCCAGGTCATCGTAAACGGAGGCAGTTCAAGCAGACAGACGCTTTTACGAGGGGCATGGTGATCGGACTGAAAAGGGCAGGTTGGACCATACGTAAAATCGCAGCTGATACACACCTTGGTGCGTCCACGGTGCACCGACTGTGGAGAAGATGGTTGGAACAAGGAAATGTGGCAATTTATAGGAATGTCGGTGCAACCAGAGTGACGTCAGCACGTGTGGATCGGCGTATCCTTCGACAAGCAGTGGCGGCCCCACAAGCCACTTGTACCGCCATCCTGCAACATGTGCAAGACACCCTAGATCATTCCATCTCGACCAGAACCATTTCCCGTCGATTGGTTGCTAATGGCTTGCACTCATGCCGTCCGCTAAGAAGACTGCCATTGACTTCACCGAATAGGCGCCAACGTTTGGAATGGTGCCGGGCTAGATCGACGTGGATGACGGAATGGCACAGGGTCGTGTTCTCAGATGAGTCGCGTTTCTGCTTGTCCAGTGATAGTCGCCGTGTACGCGTGTGGCGTCGACGTGGAGAAAGGTCCAATCCGGCAGCAATTGTGGAACGCTCCACCGTGCGACAACGTGGAATCATGGTTTGGGGCGCAATCGCGTATGATTCCAGGTCACCTTTACTTCGTATTCAGGGCACTATGACGGCCCAACGATACGTTGATGATGTGCTGCGACCGGTGACACTCCCCTACCTTCAGGGGGTACCCAATGCCCTTTATCAGCAGGATAACGCCCGACCGCACACTGCTCGCATTAGCCAACAAGCTCTGCAAGATGTACAGATGCTTCCCTGGCCACCGTTCTCTCCTGATCTCTCACCAATCGAGCACGTCTGGGACATCATTGGACGCCGTTTGCATGCCTTGCCACTGCTGCGTTCAGAAGACGAACTGTGGCAAATGGTTGAGAGGGAATGGAGAGCCATCCCTCAGGACGCCATCCGTACTCTGATTGACTCTCTACCTAGACGTGTTGCTGCGTGCATCGCCGTCCGCGGTGGTCCTACTTGCTACTAAGCCGACGCCGTTCTCGCTCTGTATTATGACTATCATTTTGAAATAAAGATCACTTATTGTTCGTCCCTGTCTCTCTCTGTCTGCCGAGTTTGATCACTTTCTGGCCACTATTTATTGGTGTTCCATTTTCAATGTCACGCAGTGTATATATCCCCTGAAACGATCGGTTCCAAATCATTGACAGATTTAAGAACAATCCTTTAGTAGCTTCCTCATTGTTTAGGTTGATGATTGGTTGTAAGCTGAACGTTTTGGTTAGGTTAGGTTAAGTTAGCTTTGGGTTAGCGAGTCTACGCAGGCGTAGATCAGTTATTCACGCAACAATGAAAATACCACGTAAAATATGAGTGGCCAATCTACGGCCTTTCTTGCTACCACGAAATTGATGACAACGTATCTGGGAGGCCTCGGGATCGGATTCCATATTTAATGAATCTAATCTAGTGTGACACGTTTACATAAGCCATTGCAAAGTTAGGTTTGGTTTAGTGAAAGTTCAGGTTATGGTTAGTAAACAAGGAGACTAGTACAGGAACATTCCTATCCATCATATTAACGATTAATGAGCATTGAAAGAAAAAAGCATCAGTTTATTGAAAAAGAAAATTTGATTCTTAAGATTATTATTTCTCAAAAGCGGAGATTACAATTTCTTTTCCAGTTCGTTGGGCCTCGTAGATATGGAGGCTTTGGTCAAACTCCAGGAGTGTTGGGGAGATGTAGATACAGCATCGCTGTTGCTTGGGATTGGAGGAATTCAGAGCTTCAACCAGTACATGGCGTTTTTTGACCTTGAGTCTCACCTGCTTCTTGCTCATCGCCATGGGCAGGAAGAAATCCGCGTTGAACCGCAGCTTCTGCTCTTCCACTACAACCACAAAATCCACATCAATCCGATCATTCGAAACAAAACTCATCCTCAACAAACCAGGCCGAAATTGTCCAATTTGTATCAAAACAGCCATTCTCGTTTTATCTTCACTTTGAAAGAGTTCTGGTAATAAATGAAAGTTTTTCGTTGATGCATTAGGAATAAAAGGTTTTCCAGATAATTGTTTCTCAAAGAAATAGGAAAGTTGAGTTAGAAAAATTTTAAAACATTTTCGATAGCGCAACATGGCTTCTTTAATAGTTTCGGTCGTGCCCTCAGACCTTGAAGTCGAAGAATCTTTGGACATTTTGAATTGAGGGGCTTAGTTATAAGCAACTCTTTCTTTATCGGCCTTCAACTTTTAAAACGTATTTGTTGTTACCTGAGAGACCAATCTGTTTATATTTTCTTTCAGCTGTCAAAGGGATGAACAGATCTAAAGTGCAATTTCTTATTAACAGCTTAAAAACATTAAATATAAACAGCGTATAGCCGTATTTATGAACTTTATTTAGATACATGCCTCGCGCTTGGCACCACCTCTGCATGCTTTCTATGATTTAAATTATATATATATTTTTGACCAGCATATATTGATAAATTAACGAAAATATTATTTTTCATTTCACTTTGACATATTAAGAATTTGATTATATATGGAAAATAATAAATATAACTTTTACGTAATAAATAAATAAATAAACTTTAAAATGAATTTTATTATACTTTAAAAGAAGATGACGCTTTTCTTTTTGCACCGGAGAGAATGACATCCTCTTCCAAAATTACAATATAAAGTTATTTAATAGTTACAAAATTTAAAAGATATTCATTAAAAACTTTCTATTAAAATAACACACACACACACAAAAGCCTTTATTAAGACACACAGGTCTTACAGAGGATTCTCCTTGGGGTTACAAAACGGAGAAACCTATGAAAGTGGGAAATAAAAAATGGAGAAAGATTAAATACATTTGGTAAATATATACAGATTATAAGAAAGAATAAAAAATAAGAAGAATAAAAAAAATCAAAAAAAAGAGAAAAAAAAAAAAAATTGGAAATATGGATGGGAGAAGTGGAGAGCGAAAAGAGGAAAGAAAACAGGTATTTACATATGGAACAAGACCATTTAAGCTCTCACACAGCACAGGTGGGCCATGTATTTTTTAAGAAATCTTTAAGAGATTTCCCAGGAATCTATTAAAATAACACTTTATCTAATAAAACCCAAGTATACAAAAGTAGCAGGTTTTATTTTTAGGCAATCTAGAAAATTGATAATATTTTAAACATATAAAGGCTTGTGTGTGTGTGTTATTTAAGAAAAGGAACTGCTCGACTGCTTGTATATAAAGTTTATACCAAGCCCTTTCTTTCTTCTTCCCCCTTATTTGACACATTGTAATTAACATTGCTGATTATGGTTATTTATGTATATACCCTGTTCTACTCGGAGAATCTGTATAAGATCAAAATGTCTTAATAAAGCTTTTTGTTGTTGTTGTTGTTGATAATATTTTAAACATTGGTCATAGATTCAAAATTTAATCTTATTCAATATTCTTTTGAATCCTTATATAATAAAAATACATATATAATGGATTGAAAATAAATTTATTTATTAATATTTCGGTTAGTTGAACGCTAATATTTGTCAAGGTATATATAACAGCGTATTTATTTTTTTATAAAAACAAGCTAAGCGCCACATAACGTCGTTAAATTACAGTTAATTAATCTTATACACAATATAAGGGGGGTATTTAATATGTTTGTGCATGAAATCCAATATATATATTTCTATTTCTTGATATCTCATATAGTTGAGCTAAGCATATATGGGGGAGTCGGCTGCTGTTCATTTTTAGAATTCTAACCCAGAACCCGAGTGTAAGTTTCAGCACCGTAACTCTCCCAGTGACGTTCTTCCGCACTCCATACGTAGAATAAAACCAGGAGTATATCTGGGTGAATTTAAAAGTCTCCGTAAAAAATTGTCTTGTACCCTGTCAACCAAGTTTTTTTGGTTGTTTGCCCAAATTGGAGCTGCGTAGAGCAAGGTTGACAGAGCCATTGAGTCTAGGAGCTTGAGTGAGGATCTGATAGAGTTGATTCTTGTTTTAGTCGATATTGCCCAGACCGCATTAATAGCATTTAGCGCCTTGTTTTTAAAATGCTTTGCCGACTGTTGAGTTGAGTTTGACGCTGTCAGCTGGTAACCCAGATACATGTATTTAGATGTTATAGTGAGAGGCAATTGTCCCCAGAACCAAACATCCGATCTGGCCCTTCGACCTCCATTTCTAAACACCATAACCTTTGATTTGCTCTGGTTCAGCGTTAAAAAATTATCTTCGAAGTATTTTCTGAGTACATTGATCTTTTTTTGTAAATTTATCTTGGATTCTCCAAGAAGTACGATGTCGTCTGCGAACAGAAGGAGATGTATATTTCCATAATTCGGTAAATAGATACTTGGCAAATCAGCGTCATCGTACAGAGAAACCAAGTCGTTTAGAAAAAGGATAAATAGATAAGGTGACAGGGGTTCACCTTGTAGAACACCAGCTTGTATTTTTATAAATTCTGTAAGTGATCCGTTCCATCTTATTGTTGCTGACATTTGATTATAATAGCTTTGTATAAGGCTGATAAATCGGGTACTTAAACCGTAAACTGTCAACTTCTTGTGTCATACTCCAAGATTGAGTTCAGAGGCATTATTTGTGAATTAACTATTGCCTCCTGAAAAGAATATTCTCACTATGCTAATAAATGTCACCCACACTCAGTCACATCCATATATGGACTCGCATAATGCAGCAACTGTACAATTAGCGTTTTTCTTACATGGATCACACTCACTAGTCTTTGTGCTTGTCCTTTATGAGCAGGTCCTGAAAGTGAAATTGAAAATAAGGCAGCATATGGAGATCTTTTTGGATCATTATTTCTGTTCACTTTCATTTTGGATATAGAAATGGCAGCGCAGTTTGACAATTCATGTATGTCAGGTCAAAAGAAAGCATTTTGGAAAACTGAATTCTTTGGCATAAGCACACCATACTCACGAAAGGTGACAGAATGTCACGAAGCCATGAAACACGAAGTAATACTCTAACTGCTCTCCTTCACGGCAAGAACAAGACTGTCCTCCCTTGACTATTTTTCTAGCATATACCCTACAATATCATACAAATCCTTTATTCTATTTTTTTTAAACCTAGCTTGATGAGATGGAGCGTTGTCATGTTGCAAGAGTACTCTCTTTGGGTTGATCAAAGCAGGGTATTGAGTCTTCAAAACTTCATATACTTGGCTGAGTTGTTTTGAGTAGATATCTCATTAACGGCACGACCATCAGGAACAAGTTTGTAGTGCACAATACCATCGATGTTTTACCATACAGACAACATCACTTTATGGAAAAACGATACTGTTTAACTACAGGTTTAGCCTCTTGATAAACAGGATACCTATTGTTTTCTTGTGTTGAGTTACGAAGATAAATATATCCACTTTTCATCCCCAATTACAATTCGCTTCCAAAATCAAAGATATTGCATATTTTCTTACAATAGTTCACAGATATCACTCGTCTCTGGGACTGGGCTATAAGACAGGTCGTGGGGATCTTGGGTGTTTGCTAAAAAAGTGAAGCTTGTGCAGAGTTCGGTTGATCTATCTTTGGATGGTCCAAATCTGACTGAAATTTCACGGGTAGATTGTTGTGGGTTGTCTATTACCAGAAATCGTAGGGTCTCAATATTCCGTCACATGTGGTCGTCCCATTCGAGTTTTTTCCTCAAGGCTGATGTCTCCTCTAAATCTCTTAAACCATTTTGAAGCTGTTTATCTATTGACTATTCCTTCTCGTTCCACTTCGCATATTTCTTTTGCCCCCATATTTGCATTTAACCCTTTTTCTAAAATCGCAATATTACTCAGATCGTTATTTTTTTTATTACACATTCTTTAGTTCTCTACTTGAATACTGAAATGTTTTTCTAAACCCTATTACGTCATTTCAATCACGTGGGCACGCTCATCGACTGTGGGTCGAACTTTTATTTATTTAAACTTTATTTGTATTAGCATAAATTTAGATAATTTGATTTTATATTGGGCCTCCACTTTGGGAACAAACTTTGGATACAGACTGGTATAAGAAACTTCAGTGTGCTAAACAATAGAAACGAGTAACCAGAGTATTTAGCCATGCACCTGGTAATAATACTTTGATTATATTTATGGAATCTAAATATGTAAGCCTATATATCAATCGAACGAAAATAAAAATATCAACAAGATATTCAATGAGTTCCTTCATTGAATAACGCCTTGCTAGCTTTCAGACCAAACGTATATATATACCAGGTCTATTAGTATGAAACGCGAAAATTTTCAGTGAATTCAAAATTTCACCAATTCCATACAACAAAAGATTTTTTATTCAAAGTAACTGCCCTGATTAGCTATACACTCGGACCACTTTTCAGGCAATTTTCGAATTCCTTGTCTGAAAATTTCTATTCCTTTTGAGTCGAACCAGTCAACAAGTCATTTTCGGAGTATGTCTGAGCTCGAAAATTCCTGTTTTTTTAGGGCGTGTCCTAAAGATGTGAAAAGGTGGTAGTCCGACGGCGCTAAGTCTGGTGAGTACGGCGGGTGGGGTTAGAGTTCCCAGCCCAAGTCTTTTATGGTGTTTTTGACCACCGTAGCGTTGTGGGCTGGAGCGTTGTCATGCTGCAGTATCAGGTTGTTGTGATTTTCACGCCATTCCGGTCTTTTTTCATTCAACGCCTCTCTCAAACTGTGCATTTGTTGTTCGTAGCGACTAGTATTGACCATTTTGCCAGGTTTCAGGAGCTCGAAATATACTACGCCGGTCTGGTCCCACCATATGCAAAGCATTGTCTTTTTTCCGAAGCGATTGGGCCTAGGCGTCTGTTTTGGAAATTGTCCGGGCAGGCCCCACGACTTTTGGCGCGTAGGATTGCTGAAGTGGATCCATTTCTCATCAGAAGTTACGATTCGGTGCAAAAATGACTTCTTTTCATGCCTGGCGAGCAGCCCTTCGCAGGTTACCAGACGCCGTTATTGCTGCCTTTCGCTCAACTCGTGGGGGACCCATCTGGAAAGCTTTTGGGTCATTCCGAGGCTGTTTAAACGTAGATAAACAGCACATTGAGACACCTGGAGCTGTTTTGCGAGTTTCTCCTGCATTTGGGTACTGTCCTCATCCAACAAAGCTTGCAGTTCAGCGTCCTCGAACTTTTGGGGCGGTTTTCCATGTGGTTCATTATCAAGTTCAAAATCGCCACTTTGGAATTTTTAAACCACCTGTAACACTACGATTTGCTCAGAGCGTGGTCGCTGTAAACTTCCTCGAGCATTCGGTGGGCTTCACTGGTACTTTTCTTCCAGTTGAAGGCGAACAACAAAACTTCCCGCAAATGGGCACTTTTTGGCTCAGAAATCGCCATTTTCGACGGGCTCCAGAAAATTTTCACGATTTGAATTTTTCGAAAACTGCACGCATGCTGATGCCACGTGAGTCAAAGAACAAAACGCCTACAACAGCGCCACCGTCGGCTCAAATAAAGTTGCACAGCGGCTTCTGGCGCCCATTTTCGCGTTTCATACTAATAGACCTGGTAAAGAAACTTGTCGATTTAAAAGGTACTAAATCCACTCATAGACAAAATAAAGGAATTTGTACCCTTTAACATTTATATCGGGATTCAGACAATAACTCTGAAATATATTTGATACATAGTAACATTTATAATATGATGCACTAGCGCGCCATCTGTTATCAAAATTCAAAACTATTTTAAAGGCGTAAGATTCTTTTTGATATTAAACAATTTGAAAGGCCCCTGAGTTTCTCCGTCTTAATCCCGTGCCAGAGTTATTGTCTTAATCCCGAAATACATGCTAATAGGTACAAATTCCTTAAGTTTTTATCTATGAATGTATTTTAGCTCATTTTATATAGCCTTTTTTCATATATAATCAAGTTTTAAAATCTTTTTCTTATTTTGTGTTTAGGTATATGCAAATGATATATCTCGTATAAAAATCGTCTTTTTCTTTAAGTTCATTTGAGTGCCACTAGTAGAAGAACTGTAAAGTTTGAAAACTTGTTTTTTTTTTCTATCGTTATAATAGAAGAAACATTTATCTGTTTTATTCTTGGACTTTTGATATTTATTATACGAGATATTTTCTCTTTTTTAATATAATATAATGATAAATGAACTAATTTTGTTGTGTAAATATTTGATGACAATGTTTCCTTTTTTTTTCTTTCTCCTTGTTAATATCTTATGACTATATTCTTTACGGCCTTAAATTATTGTAAAAATGTATAGACAACTGTAGAAGCATACATTTATGTTTTTAAAATAGAGCAATCCATAAATAAATATTTAATTAAAAAGGCATATATTGGATCAATTTTTTTTATCCAATATATGCCTTTTTAATTATACATTTATGTCAACTTAAGTGTCCCTAGGGGAACATAGCACTTTAAATTGAAATAAAATAAATAAATATGAGATTATATTATTAAAAAATAAAATAAAACGACAGTGATGATTAATTCAAATTTCAACATACAGATGGCGCTATGTGTTTTGTAGACAATATCGTTTGATACCAAGTTCCAGATTTGATATTATTTCTTAATTTTAAATGTTTAAAATTACTTGACCAATGACTATTTATCTCTTTTTATATATTACTATTTCCGTGGATGGCTTTTCTTGATTTATCAAGAAATTGGATTGGCCAAATATCAGGGAACAGGCTAAATCAGCGCTCTGACATCTAAAAAGCACATGTGCTTTTGGTCAGGATATGCCTTCATTATTTTTAATATTACTATTTATTTATGCACATTATTATTATTATTTTATTTAAAGGACATTATAAGATTTAAAAAAAAGAGATTTGTGTTCAACACCGAAATATATACTACACAAATCTCATCTCCAGAAATATATATACAATATTGTAGCGTAGAAATCAAGCCTTGAAATATCCTAAGATGTAAAAGTATTTATTGATGACGTCACAGCGACGAGTCGACAATTATTAACAACTCAGCAAAACTATTTACAGCTAGGGAATCTTAAGCAAGCAAGCAAAGAAATATTTTAAAGATGATTTCACAAATACAGATTAATATATATTTTTATAATCTGTTGAATATATTTTCATTGAATAATATTAAATTAAATAATAAAATATTTCTTCGCCACATAGCCTCCTCCTATAAAGAGCATCGACCCGATGCTCAGCAGGAGACTTACGTCGTCAGTCTCAATAACTACATAGTACTAGGGCCAGGGATATTTTCAGGTGACTGTGGTGGATGTCTTCTTTCAGTTGAGATAACTTCTTCCTGAGGGCTTGGCAGGTCTATATTTACGTCAATGTAGTTTTTTCTTATTTATACTGTGGTCGGCAAGGTAGGATTTCTTAACTTTGCGGCCTCACCTCCAATATGGTCTATCATCTAATTTTCATGGCGGGGCGACCAGCTAGATCTTCTAGCAGGTGAGAAATTTTGTCTGTTTCGACTGGTATATGGGGTAGGGATTCGGTAGCGACTGAAATTTTTCCTCGATGATTCATCGTTGGGTTCCTGAGATTCGGTTTGAGAGTTGTAGAATTCCATTGCGTCTTGCTTTCTTTGGAAATATTTATTTCTCCTTTCCTCATTGTGTCTCTTCCTGTCGCGGCAATAGCGGACGACGTGACCTGGGCGTCCGCAGTAGAAACAGATTGGCTTTCCCTCAGTTGTCCGCCATTCATTGGTGTCACATCTTCTTCCTTGCTTTCGGTAATGAGGTTCAGAATGCGGTCGTATCGTTTGGGCCTCGTATCTAGGCCTGGATGCTTGAGGGGGACTTATTGTAGGTTTTGATCTAGGTGCCAAGGTCTTTACAATCTCTTCCCTCACTAAATCTTCAATGACAGCGATTTTAGGCTCCTCTTGAGGAGAGTCCAATGCTTGCTTTATCTCTTCACGAACAATTTTTCGGATCAGCGATGACAGATCTTCTCCGTCATCCTGGTCACAGAGAGAGGCTACATTTGGTAGGCGCTCGTACTTGGTTGGGGTAACTCGCCTACAGCGGAGCGCTTCGACACGGCGACATTCTGTAATGAATTGCTCGGTGCTCTGTACATCCCTCGGTAGGAGTGCTTGATAAAGCTCCTCAGCTATCCCTTTCATGAGGTGGGAGATTTTATCTTCCTCGCTCATTTGAGGATCAACCTCTTTGCACAAGCACAGGACATCCTGGATGTAACATTCGGTACTTTCACCTTTTAATTGTGCCCGTGTTTTAAGTTTCTTCTCCGCTTGCAATTTTGAATTTTCTTTTTTTTCCGAACACATTCTCTAATTGAGATGTGAATTCCTTCCAAGTCTGTATGCTTTCTTCGTTGTTCTCAAACCATTTGAGAGCAGTTCCAGACAGATAAAAATAAACTTTAGTAAGACAAAGGGTTTCGTCCCAATGGTTGTACTTTGCCACACGTGCATACCCTTTTAACCATTTTTGAAGATCTTCACCATCCACCCCGGAGAAAATGGAAGAGTTCCTTGGCAGATGTTGAACAACGTAGTTGCTTACTCGAGTACCTTCCTTCTTTACATTCATAGAAGTTTCTTCTGGTTCAAAAGAATCAATTTTTCTTTTATTTCTTAATGGGTATCGGTCCAGTCTCTCCACCAGTTGTAGCGTAGAAATCAAGCCTTGAAATATCCTAAGATGTAAAAGTATTTATTGATGACGTCACAGCGACGAGTCGACAATTATTAACAACTCAGCAAAACTATTTACAGCTAGGGAATCTTAAGCAAGCAAGCAAAGAAATATTTTAAAGATGATTTCACAAATACAGATTAATATATATTCTTATAATCTGTTGAATATATTTTCATTGAATAATATTAAATTAAATAATAAAATATTTCTTCGCCACAATATATATATAAAAAGTCAGATATTTGTCCATATAGTCACCAAAAGTCAAGCTCGATGGACACTAACATCACCAAAGTCAAACGATTTGTAAAGAAGGCATGTTAGGGATACTTAGAAATTCTATGACCATTCTATGGATCATCATCATTTTGTGCCATTTCCGATATGGAAGTCAGCCATTATGGAATAACATATCACTTTCTGTGTTATTCTCTTCATCTAACCATATTGCCACGTGGTAAATTAGGGAAGACCAACTTCGGGATGAGGCAACAATTTATTTCAGGCAAGAACAAACTATGAGCGATAAAAAAAAAAGATAAGCAAAAGAGGGAAGTGTACAGAGTGTGTATAACAAAATATAAACATAAAAATAATTAGAAAAAGAAAGAATAAATAATATCAAGTGTTTGGTGTTTATATTGTTTATAATTAAGAATGAGATTTGTATAAATTGTTTATTAAACTTTATACTGATCTTTTTACATCACCATGTTGTTTACATTCTACATCTTATTCTAGTTGTTTATAATGATGATATATTTATTCACAGGTTAATAGGATATATATATATAGTCCCAAACATTAAGGTAAAAGGTTTCTTTTAATTTTGATTTTCCCAAGCTTTCGAGCAAAATTTCTGCTCTTCAACGGGTTGTAGCGTTCCAAATGGTGTGAATCAAGGGCCATTTTATGTTAGTAATAATTACCTTGAAATTTGCTCGAAAACTTGCAAAAATCAAAATTAAAAGAAACACTTTACCTTAATATTGTTTATTCTTTCTTTTTTGAATAATTTCTAGGTAATTATTGCTCACATAAAAAAACAATACTCTGCTAATAAAATAATAAATACTGCTACAAAAAATATCTTCCAATTCCAGACCATTCTATTATTGGTCTGCTTGGAGTACAAGACTTCAGCCCTGCCCCTACTTCCTGACTCCTTGCTGGCCTGGAACTACCTGGTTACCTGGTTCACCTCAGCAATCTGTCCCCCCCCCCCCCCCCCATAACTAGACGTTCTCTCTAGACTGTAGCTGTACAGCCCGGGTAGTTGGTGATTTACACTCCAGGAGCCCGGGTTATCTCTATTTTCTCTCTCTCTCTCCATTCTATTAGATTATCAAATCATTCCTTCCTTGGTCTGTTTACTTCTCCATTCAAAGTGTATTCTTCTAGAATGGTCAATATATGATCTCCCAATGATCCTCAAAATACATGTCCTGAAATCTTCCATTTTCTTGCGATTACTTGATTAAGAAAAGCTATACTCTCCATTAAATCTTTTCCAAACTTCTTTGTTTGTCATCCTATCTGTCAATTTGATCTTGTAAATTTTTCGACCACACCAGATATCAAAAGAATTAATTTTCCGCTCCTTTCTTTTTGTTCATTGTTCATTTCTATGACTACAGAAATATATTTACATATATTAAAACTAATAAATTAATTGAACAACGCTCTTCCAATAATCGATAGATGGTATTTTAAATAATAAATAGTATTAAAATATATCTAGATAATTTATAGTATTCTCTACTAATTCTCTATTTAATATATTCTCAATAAATATAAAAAGCAAAATTATAAAACATATAAAATATACTTTAAAAACGATATGTAGATTAAGCTCTATTAGCTGATAATGATTTTTAGTCGCATCTATCCGGGCTACCCCGGACACTCGATAAGAGAAGACGACACAAGGGGGCAGTAAAGTGGCAAATGACGATACCAAAATAATAATGTAAAACTTAGTCGATTTATCAAAAGATTAGTTGTCAGATTGGAAAGAAAAGGGGTAAGGGAAGAGGAATCATGGGCGAGATAGGAACGCCACCAGAAATTTCACTTCGGAAGCATACATCCTTCGGGAAGGCCAGTGCAGCTTGGTATAAATAACAGACTGATAAATTTCATTAAAATTCAAACACTTCAAGTAAAAAAAAAAATTATACTTCATAACACAAAAAAGTTTCTTCTTGTTTAAATGGACAAGCTTTCGGCCATGGCCCTGCGCAAAACACATCAACTGTTGAAGATGCAAAGAATGAAAGAAACACGACAGAAAGTTAAATAATAATAATCCTAAATCCCTTTTAGCTCACCACAACATATAAACAGGCCAAAAATTCAATTTAGAAGAAGTAGAATGTCACTCTACAGTAATATAGGATCAAAAACCGAAAAACTATACTTGGAATCTTTTGTATCACCTGAAATCTATAGAATAAATAGAATATTGCAGATTTGTGAAATATTTCATTTAAACTGTTGAAATGTCATGTGATGTGATTGAAAGTTTGCTAGTTTAAACATAAAAAAAAAGAAACATTTAAGTGGAAGTTTGGGCGATTTGAAAGTTATCCTTAGTGCAAATCACGTAAAATATGAGCGACCAATCTATAGATTTTCTTGCTACCACAAAATTGATGAAAACGTATCCTTAATCTGGGAGATCTCGGGATCGGATCCCATGTTTAATGACCTTAATCTATTGTATAGCGTTTATATATGCCATGGAAAAGTTTCGTTAGGTTTGGTTTAAGTTCTGGTTAGGATTAATAAACATGAAGACCAGTCCAGAAACCTTCCTACCCATCATATTAACGATTAAAGAGCATTGGAAGAAAAAAAGGCATCAGTTTATTGAAAAAGAAAATTTGATTCTTAAGATTATTCTTTCTCAAAAGCGGAGATTACAATTTCTTTTCCAGTTCGTTGGGCCTCGTAGATATGGAGGCTTTGGTCAAACTCCAGGAGTGTTGGGGAGATGTAGATACAGCATCGCTGTTGCTTGGGATTGGAGGAATTCAGAGCTTCAACCAGTACATGGCGTTTTTTGACCTTGAGTCTCACCTGCTTCTTGCTCATCGCCATGGGCAGGAAGAAATCCGCGTTGAACCGCAGCTTCTGCTCTTCCACTACAACCACAAAATCCACATCAATCCGATCATTCGAAACAAAACTCATCCTCAACAAACCAGGCCGAAATTGTCCAGTTTGTATCAAAACAGCCATTCTCGTTTTATCTTCACTTTGAAAGAGTTCTGGTAATAAATGAAAGTTTTTCGTTGATGCATTAGGAATAAAAGGTTTTCCAGATAATTGTTTCTCGAAGAAATAGGAAAGTTGAGTTAGAAAAATTTTAAAACATTTTCGATAGCGCAACATGGCTTCTTTGATAGTTTCGGTCGTGCCCTCAGACCTTGAAGTCGAAGAATCTTTGGCCATTTTGAATTGAGGGGCTTAGTTATAAGCAACTCTTTCTTTATCGGCCTTCAACTTTTAAAACGTATTTGTTGTTACCTGAGAGACCAATCTGTTTATATTTTCTTTCAGCTGTCAAAGGGATGAACAGATCTAAAGTGCAATTTCTTATTAACAGCTTAAAAACATTAAATATAAACAGCGTATAGCCGTATTTATGAACTTTATTTAGATACATGCCTCGCGCTTGGCACCACCTCTGCATGCTTTCTATGATTTAAATTATATATATATTTTTGACCACCATATATTGATAAATTAACGAAAATATTATTTTTCATTTCACTTTGACATATTAAGAATTTGATTATATATGGAAAATAATAAATATAACTTTTACGTAATAAATAAATAAATAAACTTTAAAATGAATTTTATTATACTTTAAAAGAAGATGACGCTTTTCTTTTTGCACCGGAGAGAATGACATCCTCTTCCAAAATTACAATATAAAGTTATTTAATAGTTACAAAATTTAAAAGATATTCATTAAAAACTTTCTATTAAAATAACACTTTATCTAATAAAACCCAAGTATACAAAAGTAGCAGGTTTTATTTTTAGGCAATCTAGAAAATTGATAATATTTTAAACATATAAAGGCTTGTGTGTGTGTGTTATTTAAGAAAAGGAACTGCTCGACTGCTTGTATATAAAGTTTATACCAAGCCCTTTCTTTCTTCTTCCCCCTTATTTGACACATTGTAATTAACATTGCTGATTATGGTTATTTATGTATATACCCTGTTCTACTCGGAGAATCTGTATAAGATCAAAATGTCTTAATAAAGCTTTTTGTTGTTGTTGTTGTTGATAATATTTTAAACATTGGTCATAGATTCAAAATTTAATCTTATTCAATATTCTTTTGAATCCTTATATAATAAAAATACATATATAATGGATTGAAAATAAATTTATTTATTAATATTTCGGTTAGTTGAACGCTAATATTTGTCAAGGTATATATAACAGCGTATTTATTTTTTTATAAAAACAAGCTAAGCGCCACATAACGTCGTTAAATTACAGTTAATTAATCTTATACACAATATAAGGGGGGTATTTAATATGTTTGTGCATGAAATCCAATATATATATTTCTATTTCTTGATATCTCATATAGTTGAGCTAAGCATATATGGGGGAGTCGGCTGCTGTTCATTTTTAGAATTCTAACCCAGAACCCGAGTGTAAGTTTCAGCACCGTAACTCTCCCAGTGACGTTCTTCCGCACTCCATACGTAGAATAAAACCAAGAGTATATCTGGGTGAATTTAAAAGTCTCCGTAAAAAATTGTCTTGTACCCTGTCAACCAAGTTTTTTTGGTTGTTTGCCCAAATTGGAGCTGCGTAGAGCAAGGTTGACAGAGCCATTGAGTCTAGGAGCTTGAGTGAGGATCTGATAGAGTTGATTCTTGTTTTAGTCGATATTGCCCAGACCGCATTAATAGCATTTAGCGCCTTGTTTTTAAAATGCTTTGCCGACTGTTGAGTTGAGTTTGACGCTGTCAGCTGGTAACCCAGATACATGTATTTAGATGTTATAGTGAGAGGCAATTGTCCCCAGAACCAAACATCCGATCTGGCCCTTCGACCTCCATTTCTAAACACCATAACCTTTGATTTGCTCTGGTTCAGCGTTAAAAAATTATCTTCGAAGTATTTTCTGAGTACATTGATCTTTTTTTGTAAATTTATCTTGGATTCTCCAAGAAGTACGATGTCGTCTGCGAACAGAAGGAGATGTATATTTCCATAATTCGGTAAATAGATACTTGGCAAATCAGCGTCATCGTACAGAGAAACCAAGTCGTTTAGAAAAAGGATAAATAGATAAGGTGACAGGGGTTCACCTTGTAGAACACCAGCTTGTATTTTTATAAATTCTGTAAGTGATCCGTTCCATCTTATTGTTGCTGACATTTGATTATAATAGCTTTGTATAAGGCTGATAAATCGGGTACTTAAACCGTAAACTGTCAACTTCTTGTGTCATACTCCAAGATTGAGTTCAGAGGCATTATTTGTGAATTAACTATTGCCTCCTGAAAAGAATATTCTCACTATGCTAATAAATGTCACCCACACTCAGTCACATCCATATATGGACTCGCATAATGCAGCAACTGTACAATTAGCGTTTTTCTTACATGGATCACACTCACTAGTCTTTGTGCTTGTCCTTTATGAGCAGGTCCTGAAAGTGAAATTGAAAATAAGGCAGCATATGGAGATCTTTTTGGATCATTATTTCTGTTCACTTTCATTTTGGATATAGAAATGGCAGCGCAGTTTGACAATTCATGTATGTCAGGTCAAAAGAAAGCATTTTGGAAAACTGAATTCTTTGGCATAAGCACACCATACTCACGAAAGGTGACAGAATGTCACGAAGCCATGAAACACGAAGTAATACTCTAACTGCTCTCCTTCACGGCAAGAACAAGACTGTCCTCCCTTGACTATTTTTCTAGCATATACCCTACAATATCATACAAATCCTTTATTCTATTTTTTTTAAACCTAGCTTGATGAGATGGAGCGTTGTCATGTTGCAAGAGTACTCTCTTTGGGTTGATCAAAGCAGGGTATTGAGTCTTCAAAACTTCATATACTTGGCTGAGTTGTTTTGAGTAGATATCTCATTAACGGCACGACCATCAGGAACAAGTTTGTAGTGCACAATACCATCGATGTTTTACCATACAGACAACATCACTTTATGGAAAAACGATACTGTTTAACTACAGGTTTAGCCTCTTGATAAACAGGATACCTATTGTTTTCTTATGTTGAGTTACGAAGATAAATATATCCACTTTTCATCCCCAATTACAATTCGCTTCCAAAATCAAAGATATTGCATATTTTCTTACAATAGTTCACAGATATCTCTCGTCTCTGGGACTGGGCTATAAGACAGGTCGTGGGGATCTAGGGTGTTTGCTAAAAAAGTGAAGCTTGTGCAGAGTTCGGTTGATCTATCTTTGGATGGTCCAAATCTGACTGAAATTTCACGGGTAGATTGTTGTGGGTTGTCTATTACCAGAAATCGTAGGGTCTCAATATTCCGTCACATGTGGTCGTCCCATTCGAGTTTTTTCCTCAAGGCTGATGTCTCCTCTAAATCTCTTAAACCATTTTGAAGCTGTTTATCTATTGACTATTCCTTCTCGTTCCACTTCGCATATTTCTTTTGCCCCCATATTTGCATTTAACCCTTTTTCTGAAATCGCAATATTACTCAGATCGTTATTTTTTTATTACACATTCTTTAGTTCTCTACTTGAATACTGAAATGTTTTTCTAAACCCTATTACGTCATTTCAATCACGTGAGCACGCACATCGACCGTGGGACGAACTTTTATTTATTTAAACTTTATTTGTATTAGCATATATTTAGATAATTTGATTTTATATTAGGCCTTCGCTTTGGGAACGAACTTTGGATATAGACTGGTATAAGAAGCTTCAGTGTGCTTAAAAAATATAAAAGAGTAACCAAAAGATTTAGCCATGCACATGGCAATAATTCTTTGAATATATTTATGGAATGTAAATATGTAAGCCTATATATCAATCGATCTAAAATAAAGATATCAACAATATATTCAATGAGTTCTTTCATTGTATAACGCCTTGCTACCTTTCAGACCAAACATATATATATATATGAAAAAGAAACTTGTCGCTTTAAAAGGTATTAAATCCACTCATGGACAAAACAAAGGAAATTGTACCTTTTAACATTTATATCGGGATTCAGACAATAACTCTGAAATATATTTGATACACAGTAACTGTTAAAACTATTTTACCGATCATTACTTTTGTACATAGAATGAAGGACTTAGGTGAAGGGAGACGAGGGGGAAAAGATGAAAGAAATGGTCAAGACATCTACATGGTCGGGGAAAGTCCCAGCTGGGACCGATCAGGGCAAAGGTCGGTCGATGCCCGGGGAGACAGAGTCACGTGGACGCCTGCAATTTCATTGGTTGTTCTGCAAGCCCCGGGACGGCGCGTCATGTTGCATCATCTTTTGTTAGAAGCAGCGGACCAGGCGGAGAGTTGAGTTCCCTTGCCAGGCGGAGCAGACGCGCCAGAAAAATATCCTTTAAGCACCACTTGTGGACAGAAAGAAGTCTAAGAAATATCCCACAAGCAGAGTCTCGTGGACGGAAAGGACGCCTTGGAGTATCCCTCAAGCGGCAACTTGAGGACGGAAAGGACGCCTTGGACATCGCACGAGCCGCGACAAGTGGAACCCAAGCCAAGCCAGCGACGGTGCTGCCACCCGAGGTACTGTGCAAACCCAACGCTCGACCCCCCCCCCCCCCCTGCCACTTATTTTTATCTCCCTTCCCTAAGATTAGCTAATTTTACTTTTTTTTTGTTTTTATGCATAATTCTTTATATATAAGTGTATAATAGTTTTTAGCCCTTTTTTAATTTTTAAATAAAACCTTTTATTATACTGTGTAAATGTGCATTTATTTCCCCCATTGTTTTTCCTTTCAATCGATCACCCTTTTTTTTTTTTAACGAACACGAACATTTTGGTGAGCCGGACGTGATCGATTTAAAGGAAATATGGAGGAAATGGATGCAATTAAAAAGCGCAGAAAAGCCATAAGAAGTACTTTCACTAGAATTATTAATGAAATAAATGGGGAATTTGAAAAGTCTCAAATTGATAGGAATGATATTTATTCTAAGTTTAATAGACTAGAGTCTTATTACACGAAACTTGTAGATCTAAACGAAAAATATCAGGCTTTATTGGTAGTGAAAGAAGGGATTACAGAGGAAAGTATTGATAGGGAATGGCAAGAATGCGATAAATATGAAGAGGAAAAGTTTGATATTCAACAGAAAGTCAGTGTATTACGGAATCCCGATAAAGAAGAAACAATCCCGATTGCTAGCGAGGACACTGTAATAAATGTGAAATTACCAGAAACAGCCCTAAAAACCTATGATGGCTCTCTGGAAGGTTGGTTGCCTTGGTGGGCGCAGTTTTCGAAAATTCACGAAAATAAGAATTTATCCGATAGCGACCGGTTTTTATATTTGCCTCAAGCAATTGTACCAAATTCAGAAGCCTATCGTGTTGTAGCAAGCTATCCCGTTACAGGCGCCAACTATGCTTTGGCAGTACAAGCCCTACAGGAGCGATTCGGTGACCCGAATATACTGACAGAACTATATGTCAGACGTCTATTGAATTCGGTTATATCTAATGTAAAGAAAGAAAATAGAAATTTAAGCAGTCTGTACGACGAACTGAGCAGTCACCTCCGGTCGTTAGAGACATTCGGCATTGATCCCCAGTTGTCGGGTATTTTTTTATACCCTCTTGTCGATTCTTCATTACCTTCGGATATTTTGAAAATATGGCACAGGCATCCTTCTTCGGGTTATGGTATGGAGTTAGCAAAACGGGAAGAGTCAGATAAAGGGGTTGGAGGAGCTCAAGAAAGGCTAAGGTTATTATTGGACTTTCTAAAAGCCGAAGTAAGGAGTGCTCAACGGCTGAAATTTGTGGAAAAAGGCTTTAAGCAGGAGGAACCCTATAAAAGGTCTTACAATGATGGGACCAGAACAAGGAGCAATTTCAGACCCGCCACTGTGTCTAGTCTGTTCGGAGGGCGAACTAATATAAAATGCTTCTTTTGTGAAAGAACAAATCATGCGAGTCATCAATGCCGTTCCATAATGAAAATGTCTCCGGGAGAGAGAAATGATAAAATACGTAGTGCCCATCTATGTTTCAAATGCTTAAGAAAGGGACACATACAGAGTCAGTGCCGAGAACAATTGGAGTGCAAAAACTGTGGGAGAAACCACTTGGGAGTTTTATGTGAAGGAAATTCTTCTAACCGGTTAACGAAACCAGGAAGAGAAAATCTAAAGGAAAATGCACCTGAACCCATTGCATCGCTTTCTAGTCAAGCCTGCACAGGTCAGGTCTTGCTGATGACCACGGTAGCACTGTTAAGAGGCCCAAATGCCTCTAGAAGGGTTAGAATTCTCCTCGACAGTGGAAGTCAGTTTTCGTATATCAGATCATCGTTAGTCTGGAGTATAGGAATAGAAAGAAAAGGCGAAATAACTATAGCTAAAAGTCTTTTTGGAGGTAATAAGATTGGTGAAGAAAAGCACGGTAAATTTATGTTAGAATTGGAGAATTTAGGTAATAAAAGAGATGTGATCCATATTGAGGCGCTGGATCAACGTAAAATTTGCGACGCCATACCACCTTTGCCAAAAGGAGACTGGTTAGAAAAATTGAAGATTAAGGGCATAATATTGTCTCAGGACAATTTTAAAGGACAAGAGATTGACATATTGATTGGGACTAACTATCTAGGTATGATTTTGACAGGAAAAATAGTTCAAGTTGAAGCAGATTTAACTGCGGTGGAAACGAAATTAGGTTGGACACTAATGGGCAATTCGCCAATTATTGATAGCAATGACAATGTGCAGCAGACTTTGAATCTGCTAACAACGCGATGCGATTTAAAGGATTTGTGGGATCTAGAAGTATTAGGCATTAGGGATCCTGTTGAAACTTGCTCCAAAGAGACCAGACACCAGGAAATAAAAGAAAAGTTTATAACAAAAATTCAAAGACAAAGTGATCAGAGATATTCTGTAGGTCTACCTTGGAAGGTAGAAAAGGAGTCAATCCCCAGCAATCTTGACATAGCGATAAAAAGGTTAGATAAAAGCACTAAGAAAATGACCTCACAGAATAAGTTGACCGAATATAGTCAGATCTTTAGAGACTGGCTGACTGAAGGACTCATTGAAAGAGTCGAGGAAAATCCTCTCGAGAGAAGAGGCTACTATTTACCTCACCGCCCTGTGTACAAGATGGAATCTGAAACGACGCCCATACGTCCGGTTTTCGATGCTTCTTGTCTAGGCCATAATGGACTATCTTTGAATCAATGTTTAGAAAAGGGACCGAATTTATTGGAAAGAATCCCTGAAATGATGATAAGATTTCGGGAAAATAAATTTGGAGTCACGGCAGATATAAGAAAAGCATTCCAGATGGTGGCGATTGAAGAATCTGAACGGAACTATCTCAGATTCCTTTGGTGGGAAAAGGAGAGCGATAGAGAACTAATAGCTTACAGGCATAAGAGACTTGTATTTGGCTTAAACTGTAGTCCTTTTGTGCTGAACGCCGTAATAGAATACCATCTTCAATCAATAAGAGGCCCACTTGTTCAATGGGCAAAGATTTTAGCTCAATCCTTCTACATGGACAATTGTATTACCTCGCTGGAAACAAAGCAGGAAGTGCAAGAATTTCAAAAGGCCGCAATTGAAATTATGGACAGGGCTAAAATGGACTTACGAGAGTGGGAATATTTTCTGGAGGAAAACCCTGAAAAGGGGACTTGTACAAAAATATTGGGTGTTGTTTGGAATAAAATGGAAGATTCATTAAAATGCGAACTCCCTGACAATTTGAGTCTTCAACCCAAATTAACGAAAAGGTTGGTACTGTCCATGGTTCAGCGGATATTTGATCCACTTGGATTTTGCGCTCCAGTATTCTTGCCACCAAAGTTGTTACTGCAGCGATCATGGGGGCTGAAACTAGGTTGGGATACACCTCTACCCGAAAGTATGGCCCAGGAATTTCGAACCTGGTTGGATCAAATAAAATTCATAGAGTTAATAAAGATACCGAGATATATGTGGAATGATCTCATTTTCCCTACAGAAGTTCATATCTTTTGTGACGCTAGTCAAATAGGCTATGGAGCTGTAGCCTATTTAAGGAGCGAAACGGGACGAGAAAATACTCTAACTTTGATTTGGAGCAAAGTCAGATTAGCTCCTATGAAGAGTATTACGATCCCTCGCTTGGAATTAATGGCCATGGTACTAGGAGCTAGACTAGCCAATGCAATCCAAGCTGCCTTGAAGAGAAAATGTGAAACAACTCTTTGGTCTGACTCTACTACCGCGCTAAGTTGGATAAAGAAAGAAATTGAGTGGAGAGTTTTCGTGAGAAACCGAGTCAGAAAAATACAGGCCACTACCAATTTGAACGATTGGAGGTTCGTTCCTAGTCAGTTGAACCCGGCCGATCTTCTGTCTCGAGGTTGCCCTCCAAGCCAGTTTGTGCAAAGCAGATGGTGGGAGGGCCCCGAATGGTTGAAAAAACCTAAAGAATTCTGGCCCAATTCAGAGTTCTCGATAAATCCAAAAGAAATAAAGGTTGAAGAAAACATTATGAAAACCAACATTAATTTGAACATCGATTATAAAGACTGGTTACTGACAAGGAGGTCTAATTACTCTCTCAACATCAGGGTAATGTCCTATGTTTTAAGATTTTTAGGGAAACTTAAAAAACAGTCAACTGAAACAGGACCTTTGAAAGTTTCAGAATTAGACTTGGCAGAAAAAAAGCTTATCCGAATGATTCAGGAGAAAGTCTCCATAGAGAAATCGAATGCAACCAAGAGTTTTAAAATATTAAAAAACACTGACGAACTTTGGTGTGTAGAAAGCAAACTTTTACATGGACAGGTCCCAGAAGAATTTAAAACTCCTATCATTCTACCAGGCGACCATCCCTTCGTAGAGCAACTTATATGGGAAGTGCACCTGAAGAATGGACATGTAGGCGTGCAATTCATTTTATCAAAGCTGAGAGAGAAATTTTGGATAATCAGGGGAAGGAAAACGATAAGGAAAATTATCAGTAAGTGCATTGCTTGCAAGAGACTTAAAGAAAAGTCTCTGCAAAGACCAATGGCAGCTTTGCCAGAAAACAGAATTGGACTGGGCAAACCCTTCCAAATTACAGGAGTTGATTTATTAGGCCCTCTTCATTTGAAAGAAGGTGGGAAAGTGTGGGTAGCCGCCTTTACTTGCGCCGTCTATCGCGCTATTCATCTGGAGTTGGTGAAGAGTTTAGAGACAGGAGTCTTCATGATGGCCCTCCATAGGTTTATTTGTCGTAGAGGGCGCCCCGAGAAAATATATAGCGACAATGGCACCAATTTCGCAAAACTTAATAGAATATTCAAGAGATTGGATTGGACTAGAATTGAAAGGGAAACCTCAATTAAAAGGATACAATGGATTTTTATCCCTCCTTCTGCTCCTTGGTGGGGAGGATTTTGGGAAAGAATGGTTAGGACAATAAAGGAAATGTTGATAAAGATGCTAGGTCACAGGAAGCTGAAATATGTACAACTGCAGACTGCCCTTTGTGAAATCGAATCTATCATTAATAATCGACCCCTCACTTATGTCTCTGAAGACGACAATGATCTAAAACCGTTAACTCCTAATGAGTTTTTACAAAATGGTCCAGAGTCTAGCTTTCCTGAATTTGAAAATTTAAAGCCAGAAATGTTGCACACTAGATACAGAGAGGTAGGTCAACTGAAGAGAGAATTGAAGCAGAGATTCTTAAAGGAATATTTAGGCGCGCTGATTCAGAAATCCGAAAATATTGATAGAAGACAGTTGAAAGTAGGAGACGTTGTACTGATCGGGCAAGAAAATCTTAAAAGAATGTTTTGGCCTAAAGGGCGAATAGTAAATCTCATACCAGGAAAAGATGGAATAGTGAGAGTGGCCCATGTTAAAACATCCACAGGAACCTTGATCAGGGCTCTACAACGCTTACACCCTCTTGAAATATCCTCGAATGTTAAGACGATTCAAATGGACAATTCAAATACCGAACCCCAATCTGAAGCATTTTTAGGAAATAGGCCCAATATTGAATCCAGGGACTCTAGAAATAGATATGGTAGGGTAATCAGAAAGCCTGCAAGGTATGACTCGAAGGACTAGTGAAAGTACCTGTATGGAAAAAAAGTGTAATATGTGTATTCTTTTATGTGTATTTTATGTAATGTAATAGGCATATCTACTCTTGTGTGTATTGTGTATTTATATGCTCTTTTGTCTTATACTTAATTTTGACTTCTTTCAGAGCAAAATTTTGTGGGAGAATGTTAAAACTATTTTACCGATCATTACTTTTGTACATAGAATGAAGGACTTAGGTGAAGGGAGACGAGGGGGAAAAGATGAAAGAAATGGTCAAGACATCTACATGGTCGGGGAAAGTCCCAGCTGGGACCGATCAGGGCAAAGGTCGGTCGATGCCCGGGGAGGCAGAGTCACGTGGACGCCTGCAATTTCATTGGTTGTTCTGCAAGCCCCGGGACGGCGCGTCATGTTGCATCATCTTTTGTTAGAAGCAGCGGACCAGGCGGAGAGTTGAGTTCCCTTGCCAGGCGGAGCAGACGCGCCAGAAAAATATCCTTCAAGCACCACTTGTGGACGGAAAGACGTCTAAGAAATATCCTACAAGCAGCGTCTTGTGGACGGAAAGACGTCAAGAAATATCCTACAAGCAGCGACTTGTGGACAGAAAGAAGTATAAGAAATATCCCACAAGCAGAGTCTCGTGGACGGAAAGGACGCCTTGGAGTATCCCTCAAGCGGCAACTTGAGGACGGAAAAAACGCCTTGGACATCGCACGAGCCGCGACAAGTGGAACCCAAGCCAAGCCAGCGACGGTGCTGCCACCCGAGGTACTGTGCAAACACAACGCTCGACACCCCCCCCCCCCCCTGCCACTTATTTTTATCTCCCTTCCCTAAGATTAGCTAATTTTACTTTTTTTTGCTTAACTTTTTTTTCTTGTTTTTTTATGCATAATTCTTTATATATAAGTACAATAGTTTTTAGCCCTTTTTTAATTTTTAAATAAAACCTTTTCTTATACTGTGTAAATGTGCATTTATTTCCCCCATTGTTTTTCCTTTCAATCGATCACCCCTTTTTTTTTTAACGAACACGAACAGTAACCTTTAATGAAGAAATGCCGGAGTTATTGTCTTAATCCCGAAATACATGCTAAAAGGTACAACTTCCTTAAGTTTTTATCTATGAATGTATTTTAGCTCATTTGTATATAACCTTTTTTAATATATCCTCAAGTTTAAAAATCTTTTTCCTATTTTGTGTTTAGGTATATGTAAATTATATATCTTATATAAAAATCGTTTTTTTCTTAAGTCCATTAGAGTTCCACTAGTAGAAGAACTGTTAGGTTTGAAAACTTGTTTTTTTCTATCGTTATAATAGAAGAAACATTTATACGAAATTTTTACTCTTTTTAAATATAATATATTGATAAATGAACTAAATTTGTTGTATAAATATTTGTTGTACATATTTTAATTATTTGTTACCACAGAGTGTGTGTAAGCTCACGGGAAAATAGGCGCTAAAAAACAAGAAAAAAAGAGTTCCTTTGTTTTCAATATAAGTTTCCTTTTTATATTTTGTTACCTCTCTTGTTAATCAATAAATATAATGTTTAATTAATAATTATTGGAATCAGTTTCATTAATAATTCTAAGCAAAGTCAACAATTGGTAGCAGAGCGTGGTTTATTGATATAAAGCTCAAAAACGAAAATATTCAATCTGAAGATTAAGCAAGAAGTTTATTCTGATCGGTAAACTGAAGCACTTATAAGAAGATTAAAGGTATTTATATAGATTAAGTTAAATTATATCTATATATTGCATGTTTAAAAGATACCCAATATTTAAATAAATTTAAAATATATATTTGTTTTAAATTATATATTGGTTTGTTTATATTAGCTCAAAAGACGAAAATGGCTGAATATAATGTTTTATCCCAAACAAAAATTGAACCATTAACAGGAAATAATTATCAAATATGGGCGTTGAAAATCGGCGCAGTTCTGAGAGGAAGAAAATTATTTAAATGTGTAATTTCAGATCCAGAACCTGATATGGAAGACAAAAGTTCTTGGGAGATTTGGAGTGATAAAAATGATGAAGCTTTTGGGATAATCATCACTACGTTGACAAATGAACAAGCTGGAATGTTCATAGGAGAAACAAATGCTAAGAAAGTATGGGACTCACTGAGAAAAACATACACAGGCAATTTGGAAGATAAAATTATTGATATAGGCTTAGAATTAAAGAACATTAGAATGAAAGATAATGAAACTGTAGATGAATATATAACAAGGGCAAAAAATATTGCTGCTAGAAGTTCATCATTAGGGCATCAATTTCCCTCAAGAGAACTTTCATTTCATATTGTCAGAGGCATACATCCAAGGTAAGAAAATATTGCTATTGTCTTACGATCAAAGAGAGAGGCAACAATTGAAGAGATTCAACAAACTCTAAGAGAAGAGGAGTCAAGAAGAAATATGAGATTAAATCAATCGGTTGAGAATGGGCATGAACAAGCCTACAGAATTAAAGATAGAAAAGTTCAAAAATCTCAGCCAAAAAGATGTTTTGTTTGTAATAAAAAGGGACATCTAGCTAATGATTGCTGGTTTCGAGATAAACAGAAACAAGGATACCAAAAGAAATGGAATCCTGGTTATAGAAATCACAAATACAGTAGGGAACATTCAAATAACCTAGTGGATACTATGAAAAGTGGAATTAATGAGCAAGCATTTGAAACATATGTAAAAGAATTTGAAGATTCACCAGATGAGAGAAATGATAGACAAATATGGTGTATAGATTCAGGATGCACCGCACATTTAACCCCAAACCTAACTTTGATGGAAAATGTGGTAGATTATGAAAGTGAAATCAACCTAGCTGAAAAGGGCAAAACTACCCAAGCCATAGCCAAAGGAGATATGAGACTTACTACATGCACAAGTGAAGGCCAAGAAAATATTCGCATCAAAGATATCTTACATGTACCAAGTTTAAGGAATAATTTCTTGTCAGTATACGAATTAGTCAACAAGGGAAATTCAGTTATTTTCAATAAGGATGGAGCAAAAATTTATAATGAAGGGAATGATTTAGTTGCTGAAGCATATATTAAAGATAGAATGTTTATGATGGAAACAAAACAAAGAAATGTACCAATAGCAAAAAATGAAAATGTCATGGTTATAAATACACATTTATCAAATAAAAATAGCAATATAAGTTTATGGCATAAGAGATTAAACCATATAAATGAAGAATACATGAAAAAAATGATTCAAGGACATATTGTAAGAGGATTGGATCTAAAATTCGAAAGGTTACCAGAGTGCGAAGCATGCATAATGGGAAAACTGGTGCAGAAGCCATATAATATTACAGAAAATTATACAGTTAAGCCCCTGCAGTTGATTCATATGGATTTATGTGGACCAATGCCATGTCAATCTTTAGGATGATCTAAGTATTTCCTTGTTTTAGTAGATGATTACAGTAGAAGAATCTTTGTATATTTCCTGAGATCAAAAGATGAGACCTTTGAAAGATTTGAAGAATTTAAAGCAAGAGCTGAAAACGAATTAAGTCTTAGAATAAAAGATGTAAGAACGGACAATGGAACTGAATTTTGTAACTCTAGATTTGAAGGACTTTTCAAGAGAAGTGGGATCCATCACCAACTTACCACCACATACTCACCACAAAGTAATGGAGTCGCAGAGAGAGTGAATAGGACTCTTATAGATACAGCGAGAACCTTACTAATTGACTCAAAATTACCCATGATGTTTTGGGCAGAGGCAATTGCTACAGCTGCATACATTAAGAATTGTACACCCCACAGGTCTATCAAGCAAAATACCCCTATGCAGAGATGGAATGGCAGGAAACCATCGGTCAAACACATTCGAATATTTGGATGTTTGACACATTGGCTTGAGAGCAAACCAAGAAGAAGCAAGTTTTCACCAAAGGGTAGAAAGGGAATATTTATTGGTTATTCCATTAAAAGAAAAGCCTACAGAATATATGATATAATGACAAAGAGAATCCATGAAGTCAGATCAGTAAAATTTAGTGAAGATAAGAGAGGAATTGATTATGCAAATGATATTCAGGAAGATACTACTTGTGATAATTTGACCTATAAAGGAAATTGTGAAGAAATAGTTGCTGAAGACTTTCTTATCTTGAAAGAAGACAATCCTGTCACAGAGAGTAAAATGAAGTCTCAGGAGGATACTTCAGTAAAACTAGGTGGTGACTGTGAAAATGACTCATCACAAACTGAACCGATACAGGAAAGATGTGTAAAAGGAGGAAGAAAGAAAGGAGAAACAAAGAGCATCTTAGAAGAACGGCACAAAGCAAGACTTGAAGAACAAGAAAGGAAATTGATTGAAGAAGGAGTTCGACGCTCACAAAGAATAAAGGATAGGAATAATGCAAACTTAATTATGGAAATTGATCATTATATTCCGGAGAACTTTAAAGAAGCAATGGATAGTGGAGAAAGAAATGAATGGCACAAAGCAATGGAAGATGAGCTCAGTGAGATAGAGAAACATAAAGTATGGACACTAGTACCAAGGGGAAATGGTATGAAAGTCATCAATAGTAAATGGGTCTACAGTACGAAGAAAACACCAACTGACGGCATATATAAACGAAAGGCCAGACTGGTTGCTGTTGGATGCAATCAAAGATATGGTGTGGACTATAAGGAATCTTTTTCACCTGTACTCAAAAAGGAAAGCTTGCGAACAATAGTAGCTCTTGCAACACAACAGAATTTAACCATAAAGACTTATGATGTGAAGACAGCTTATCTCTATGGTGAGTTAAAAGAGACAGTATACATGAGACAACCAGATGGTTTTATACAAAAAGGAGAAGAAAACAAAGTGTGTAAATTGGAAAAAAGCCTGTATGGTCTACCACAATCAGGAAAATGTTGGAACAAAAAGATCAATGAAATTTTATACCAGTTGGGAATGATTAGAACCAAATGTGATCCATGTGTCTATAAACTCCAGAGAGGAGAAGAGTATGCAATACTGGGTCTATATGTAGATGATCTCATCATTGCTGGAACTAGTAAGGAAATTAATGACAACCTAGCCTCAGAAATAGAAAAATATGTTACTCTAACAGAAAAGAAAGATAGCGAACCATTTATTGGAATTGAAATAAAAAGGGAAGAAGATGGATTTTATCTATCTCAGACTCATTATATTGATACAATTCTTCACAGATTTGGACTGGAAGAATGCAACAGTGTGCAGACACCTGGAGATCAAAATCAAAATTTGGATGAATATTTGGACTCTAAGCCAGTAGATAAAACTGTATACCAGGAAATGATTGGATCACTAATGTACCTCTCTACGGGTACTCGACCGGACATATCCTTCAACGTCAGCAATTTATCACAGTATAGTAATGATCCAAGAGAAATACACTTAACTGGAGTTAAAAGGATTTATAGATATCTGAAGGGAACAAGAGATAACATGTTGGCATATAAGTCAAAAGACAACAATATCACAATAAGTACTGATGCGAGCTGGTGCACAACCCGAGACGCAAAATCCTATTCAGGCTATACAGTCAAACTTGGCAACAACTTAATAAACTGGAGAAGTAGAAAGCAAAATTTAGTAGCCTTGTCTACATGTGAAGCAGAACTTATTTCAATATGTGAAGGCATTTCAGAAGTATTATGGTTAAAGGGATTACTAGAAGAACTTTGTAAAAATTTAACTTTCCCAATTACCTTGAAAAGTGACAGCCAGGCTGCAATAAACTGGATACAATCTGACAAGATTACTTCACGAACAAAGCACATAAACCGAAAGTATTATTTTGTGAAAGAGGAAATTCAAAATGGAATCAAGCTGGAATACACTAAAAGTGAAGACATGGAGGCGGATATACTAACGAAGAGTCTACCTAAGGACAAACTACGGAAATGTGCAGATAGCCTTGGACTTGCTGATTAGGGCTTACACACAGGGGAGCGTGTGTTGTACATATTTTAATTATTTGTTACCACAGAGTGTGTGTAAGCTCACGGGAAAATAGGCGCTAAAAAACAAGAAAAAAAGAGTTCCTTTGTTTTCAATATAAGTTTCCTTTTTATATTTTGTTACCTCTCTTGTTAATCAATAAATATAATGTTTAATTAATAATTATTGGAATCAGTTTCATTAATAATTCTAAGCAAAGTCAACAATATTTGATGACAATGTTTCCCTTTTTTTTCTTTCTCCTTGTTAATATCTTATGACTATATTCTTTACAGTCTAAAATTATTGTAAAAATGCATAGACAACTGTAGAAGCATACATTTTTGTTTTTAAAATAGAGCAATCTATAAATAAATCTTTAATTAAAAAGGCATATATTAGATCAAAATTTTGATCCAATATATGCTTTTTAATTATACACTTATGTCAACGCAAGTGTCCCTAGGGGAACATAGCACTTTAAATTGAAATAAAATAAATAAATATGAGATTATATTATTTAGAAAAAATAAAAATAAAACGACAGTGATGATTAATTCAAATTTCAACATACAGATGGCGCTATGTGTTTTGTAGACTATATCGTTTGATACCAAGTTCCAGATTTGATATCATTTCTTAATTTTAAATGTTTAAAATTACTTGACCACTGACTATTTATCTCTTTTTATATATTACTATTTCCGTGGATGACTTTTCTTGATTTATCAAGAAATTGGGTTGACCAAATATCAGGGAACAGGCTAAATCAAATGTTTAGTTGATTTCTGTTACACTAGATAGCGCTCTGCCATCTAAAAAGCACATGTGCTTTTGGTCAGGATATGCCTTCATTATTTTTAATATTACTATATATTTATGCACATTATTATTTTTTTTATATTTTTATTTAAAGGCAATTAGAAGATTTAAAAGAAATTTGTGCTCAACCGAAATATGTACTACGCAAATCTCATCTCTAGAAAATATATAAATACAATTTATATGTAAAAAGTCAGATATTTGTCCATATAGTCACCAAAAGTCAAACTCGATGGACACTAACATCACCAAAGTCAAATGATTTGTAAAGAAGGCATGTTAGGGATACTTAGAAATTCTATGAAAATTCTATGGATCATCATCACTTTGTGCCATATCTGTAACGTCCTCGTGTTTGTTGGTTGACGTTAATCAGCAAGAAGTATTTGGAAGTTTAAAAAGAAAAGTCTTTATTTTTTTTTTGGCTAACATCAGACACAATATAAATTATATCAGAGAGAGAAAATATCTTTATTTTACGGGGCTGCTAACCAAACACAAAATTATATCAGACATAAGTTTACATGTGATATATAACAACAAGTCCAAAAGCAACTGTGCAGAGTATCATCAGTGATAATAATGTGCTCACTGATAATTTACTATATAGGCATGCCAGTTGCCGTTGCAATATCTGATAAGGAAGTCAGCCATTATGGAATAACATATCACTTTCTGTGTTATTCTCTTCATCTAACCATATTGCCACGTGGAAAATTAGGGAAGACCAACTTCGGGATGAGACAACAATTTATTTCAGGCAAGAACAAACTATGAGTGATAAAAAAAAAAGATAAGCAAAAGAGGGAAGTGTACAGAGTATGTATAACAAAATATAAACATAAAAAATAATTCGAAAAAGAAAGAATAAATAATATCAAGTGTTTGGTGTTTATATTGTTTATAATTAAGAATGAGATTTGTATAAATTGTTTATTAAACTTTATACTGATCTTTTTACATCACCACGATGTTTACATTCTACTTCTTATTCTAGTTGTTTATAATGATGATATATATGGTAATTTAAACCAACAACCCTATATTGTATATAACTTATAACAATATTTTAATGTTGTATAGTAGAAACACATCTGTAAATGGTTATATGCATGATTGACATGTGTCATTACATCATCATATGTAATGTAATTTGTACAAACTGAGGATAATAAATAAAACTCTGTAATAGATTAAGAGTTGAGCTAAAGAGAATAGAAGTCAAAAACGTCTAAATTCGAGATAGATGGAAGTCACAAAACAACAAGGTCTAAAAATGGAAACTGCCACGGCGTCAGTTTAGATTTTCACCAGACGATCCACACTCTTCACATCTGGTGAAATGCAACACTCCCTTTCTCGGAAAATATATAAAAGCCCCCCCCCCCCCGTCTTTAGCCAAAAATACAGTCACTTGACAGTCACTTCACCATCTGCATGAGCCCTCGTCGGTTGTACCTCAGGTCCATCTCATCCATCATGTAGACCAGTAAGAAACTTCTATCTCCCCATCTTTCGCTCCTAGCTCAACTTTTATCTGTTCACGGAACTTTCTTAGTGCAACTGTGTCTTCGTTTTTTTGTGTATGGACATTCCCAAGCTTTCCACTCTGCCTCGACCACGACTGCCTGTACTTTGTGAGAACTTTTAAAGGTCTTCCAGAGAGGTACTGGAAAACTCCTTATCCTGACTGTTCATCTCGGTTAACACACCATAGTTTAAGTCGACTGGATACCTCATCACATTATAGTCGACAGGATTCTACAAGAGGCTACCAGACCTCACCACATTACATATATTTATTCATAGGTTAGTAGGATATATATATATTTAGTCCCAAACATTAAGGTAAAGGGTTTCTTTTAATTTTGATTTTCGCAAGCTTTCGAGCAAAATTTCTGCTCTTCAACGGGTTGTAGCGTTCCAAATGGTGAGAATCAAGGGCCATTTTATGTTAATAATAGTTACCTAGAATTTTGCTCGAAAACTTGCGAAAATCAAATTTAAAAGAAACTCTTTACCTTAATATTGTTTATTTTTTCTTTTTCGATTAATTTCTAGGTCACTATTGCTCACATAAAAAATAATACTCTGCTAATAAAATAATAAATACTGTTACAATATCTACCAATTCCAGACCATTCTATTATTGGCCTGCTTGGAGTACAAGACTTCAGCCCTGCCCCTATTTTCTGACTCCCTGCTGGCCTGGAACTACCTGGTTACCTGGTTCACCTCAGCAATCTGTCCCCCCCCCATAACTAGACTTTCTTTCTAGACTGCTGTACAGCCCGGGTAGTTGGTGATTTACACTCCAGGAGCCCGGGTTATCTCTATTTTCTCTCTCTCTCTCTCCATTCTATTAGATTATCAAATCATTCCTTCCTTGGTCTGTCTATCTATCCATTCAGAGTGTATTCCTCTAGTATGGTCAGTGGATGATCTCCCAATGATCCTCAAAATACATGTCCTGAAATCTTCCATTTTCTTGCGATTACTTTATAAAGAAAAGCTATACTCTCCATTAAATCTTCTCCAAACTTCTTTGTTTGTCACCCCATCTGTCAATTTGATCTTGTAAATTTTTCGACCACACCAGATGTCAAAAGAATTACTTTTCTGCTCCTTTCTTTTTGTTCATTGTATAGGTTTTTATGACTACAGAAATATATTTACATATATTAAAACTAATAAATTAATTGAACAACGCTCTTCCAATAATCGATAGATGGTATTTTAAATAATAAATAGTATTAAAATATATCTAGATAATTTATAGTATTCTCTACTAATTCTCTATTTAATATATTCTCAATAAATATAAAAAGCAAAATTATAAAACATATAAAATATACTTTAAAAACGATATGTAGATTAAGCTCTATTAGCTGATAATGATTTTTAGTCGCATCTATCCGGGCTACCCCGGACACTCGATAAGAGAATACGACACAAGAGGGCAGTAAAGTGGCAAATGACGATACCAAAATAATAATGTAAAACTTAAGTCAATTTATCAAAAGATTAGTTGTCAGATTGGGAAGAAAAGGTGTAAGGGAAGAGGAATCATGGGCGAGATGGAGGTGCCACCAGAAATTTCACTTCGGAAGCATACATCCTTCGGAAAGGCCCGTGCAGCTTGGTATAAATAAAATCCTGATAAATTTCATTAAAATTCAAACACTTCAAGTAAAAAAAAAAAAAAATCATTTATACTTCAGCACAAAAAAGTTTCTTCTTAATGTTTAAATGGACAAGCTTTCAGCCATGGCCCTGCGCAAAACACACCAACTGTTGAAGATGAAAAAAATGAAAGAAACACGACAGAAAGGTAAAGAATAATAATCCTAAATCCCCTTTAGCTCACCGCAACATAGAAACAGGCCAAAAATTCAATTTAGAAGAAGTAGAATGTCACTCTACAGTAATATAGCATCAAAAACAGAAAAACTAGACTTCGAATCTTTTGTATCATCTAAAATCTATAGAATAAATAGAATATTGCAGATTTGTGAAATATTTCATTTAAACTGTTGAAATGTCATGTGATGTGATTGAAAGTTTGCTAGTTTAAACATTAAAAAAAAGAAACTTTTAAGTGGAAGTTTGGGCGATTTGAAAGTTATCCTTAGTGAAAATTACGTAAAATATGAGCGACCAATCTACAGATTTTCTTGCTACCACAAAATTGATGATAACGTATCCTTAATCTGGGAGATCTCGGGATCGGATCCCATGTTTAATGACCTTAATCTATTGTATAGCGTTTATATATGCCATGGAAAAGTTTCGTTAGGTTTGGTTTAAGTTCTGGTTAGGATTAATAAACATGAAGACCAGTCCAGAAACCTTCCTACCCATCATATTAACGATTAAAGAGCATTGGAAGAAAAAAGGCATCAGTTTATTGAAAAATAAAATTTGATTCTTAAGATTATTCTTTCTCAAAAGCGGAGATTACAATTTCTTTTCCAGTTCGTTGGGCCTCGTAGATATGGAGGCTTTGGTCAAACTCCAAGAGAGTTGGGGAGATGTAGATACAGCATCGCTGTTGCTTGGGATTGGAGGAATACAGAGCTTCAACCAGTACATGGCGTTTTTTGACCTTGAGTCTCACCTGCTTCTTGCTCATCGCCATGGGCAGGAAGAAATCCGCGTTGAACCGCAGCTTCTGCTCTTCCACTACAACCACAAAATCCACATCAATCCGATCATTCGAAACAAAACTCATCCTCAACAAACCAGGCCGAAATTCTCCAGTTTGTATCAAAACAGCCATTCTCGTTTTATCTTCACTTTGAAAGAGTTCTGGTAATAAATGAAAGTTTTTCGTTGATGCATTAGGAATAAAAGGTTTTCCAGATAATTGTTTCTCGAAGAAATAGGAAAGTTGAGTTAAAAAAATTTTAAAACATTTCCGATAGCGCAACATGGCTTCTTTAATAGTTTCGGTCGTGCCCTCAGACCTTGACGTTGAATAATCTTTGGACATTTTTAATTGAGGGGCTTAGTTATAAGCAACTCTTTCTTTATCGGCCTTCAACTTTTAAAACGTGTTTGTTGTTGCCTGAGAGACCATCTGTTTATATTTTCTTTTTCAGCTGTCACAAAGGGTTGAACAAATCCAAAGTGCAATTTCTTATTAACAGCTTCAAAACATTAAAGATAAACAGCGTATAGCCGTATTTATGAACTTTATTTAGATACATGCCTCGCGCTTGGCACCACCTCTGCATGCTTTCTTTGATTTAAATTATAATATATTTGACCACCATATTATAAATTAATGGAAATATTATTTTTTATTTCACTTTGACATATTAAGAATTTGATTATATATGGAAAATCATACATATAACTTTTACGTAATAAATAAATAAATAAAATTTAAAAGGAATTTTATTATATTTTAAAAGAAGATAACACTTTTTATTTTTCACTAGAGAGAATGACATCCTCTTCCAAAATTACAATATAAAGTTATTTAATAGTTACAAAATTTAAAAGATATTAATTAAAAACTTTCTATTAAAATAACACTTTTTCTAATAAAACCCAAGTGCACAAAAGTAGCAGGTTTTGTTTTTAGGCAATCTAGAAAATTGATAATCTTTTAAACATTGGTCATAGATTCAAAAATTAATCATATTCAATATTATTTTGAATCTTTATATAATAAAATATATTTATAATGGATTGAAAATAAATTTATTTATTAATATTTCGGTTATTTGAACGCTAACATTTGTCAAGGTATGTATAACAGCGTATTTTTTAAAAATAAAAACAAGCTAAGCGCCACATAACGTCATTAAATTACAGTTAATTAATTTTATACACCCATACCTCGCGTTGCGTCGGGGTTACGTTCCAAAAAAACACGACGCAAATTGAAACGACGCAAAGTGAAAATATGTGAAGGCGCAATCAAAAACAAAGGTGTTGCCATATTTTAGGAAAAAAAAAAATTAAAGACTCGAATCCAAAACAACGCAACTTCGAAAATCTAACGACGCACAGTGAAAATCAGTAAAAATTAAGCAGCGACGCAACTTCGAAAAAAACGCAAAACGAAACGACGCAAAGCGAGGTATTGGTGTACACAATATAAGGGTGGTATTTAATATGTGTGTGCATGAAAAGTATTATTATGAAAAATTATTAACGATATAAATCAATATTTAATATTTACCCCCACTTATTCAAATTAATTTATATTGTTAGTACACACACTTTTTCATAATACTACTTTTAATATACATAAAATTTTCTCATATTATATACGATATACTACTTTATTTTTAGTTGTAATTTATTGATGCTACGTGTGGCGCAAATTAATTTATATTGTTAGTACACACACTTTTTCATAATAATACTTTTAATATACATAAAATTTTCTCATATTATATACGATATACTACTTTATTTTTAATTGTAATTTATTGATGTTACGTGTGGGACGCAAATCTTGTTTATACAAAAAATATGTATGTTGTTAAAACTTGGTAAAGGTTGACACTCAGCTTAACCAAAATATTGATAAATAAATGGTTTTACAATCCAATTAAATGCCTTTTATTATCTAAAGATTCTCTTAATCGATGGATTTCTATATTTTGAAAAAATTCTATTAAATATTCGCTATTTTTAATCACTGAAGAACCAAGGATAGATAAGTCTTCCCGAAGAACAAACCAAACGAATGTGTATGGAATATATGTAAATAAGTGAATACATTTTATATCAAAATGTTATGTAACCAAATGTAGCAGGCACATTCATCTTACTTCGCTACGCCAATGTGACCTAGAAAGTAAAGTTAAGGCGTCAGCGTTGCCAATTTTTTTTTATTTACTTTTACCCACTTCTGTGAGGAAGTTTGTGTGAAGGCCAATATTCATGGTTTGTTTACTTTCCACAGAATATTTGATTTATGCAATCTTTCCATTATTGCATATCTCCGTTGAAGAAGAAAATGAGATATCAGGCCATACATAGTTTCTAGTCAAGTCTGATCACTTAGCTGCATACGCATATATGTGGGATTTTCATTATCTTTCAAGAAATTCTTTATGCATTTGTCATTTCTCTCTATTTTTGTTGATAGTCCAGTTTCTTCTATCTTCTTCCATAAACCTACGGGCCTGGATCTTCGGGTCTGGCCTCGAAGATGACGACCTGGCCATCCTGGAGTCGGCCAAATCCATCATCTACCGGTACTTCGTACAGGTTGGGCTGACCGGAGGACCCGCTCATCGCCTGGGAAAGAGAGCTCATTCGCCGGGGCACATCCCGCGCATGATCATCTGTATATTAGTTTATTCATTATTTCCATTTTTAATGTGAATTATTGACAAGAAGTCAATAAAATTTGTTTCAATTGTCAAAATTCTCTTCCATAAACTACAGGAACATATATCTTTATAAAGAATGCTAAGTGACAATACCCATATCATATCAAAATAATTATAGCCGCTCTATACATATATATTTCTCAGATAACTTTTGTGTCAATTAAAATTTCTTACTCCATTTATTTTCCATTCCTTCTCTGTTATCTATCAAGATAATCTTCTGTATTCAAGACGAAAGGTCTTAATAAATGTATAATTGTTAATCTAAAAATTAAAATTACAATTTAAATATGCGAGTTGAAGGCAAGGCGAAAGCCAAGCGAATTATAATAAAGAACCCCATTGCAATTTTTCTTTTTATTTTACTTTTGAAAGGTAGAAAAAATTGATTAAAGAAGTGACAGGCTTCAAGCACCGAATCTACAGCAGGATCCTTTAGTGTTAACAGGTTGCATTATAGAGAGAATCTTAGATTAGAATCTCTGTGTGTGAATAAAATAATAAGCTTCCAACACGCAATTTTCTCAGCAGGATCAGCACAGAATTTTCAGTAGGATCTCTGAAGAAGAAAACAGGCTTCTAGCACAGAATCTTCAGTAGGATCTCTGAAGAAGAAAACAGGCTTCTAGCACAGAATCTTAAGTAGGATCTCTGTAGAAGAAAACAAGTTTTTAGCACAGAATCTTCAGTCGGATCTCTGAAGAAGAAAACAGGCTTCTAGCACAGAATCTTCAGTAGGATTTCTGAAGAAGAAAACAGGCTTCTAGCACAGAATCTTCAGTAGGATTTCTGAAGAAGAAAACAGGCTTCTAGCACAGAATATTAAGTAGGATCTCTGAATAAGAAAAACAGGTTTCTGGCACAGAATCTTCAGTAGGATTTCTAAAGAAGAAAACAGGCTTCTAGCACAGAATCTTCAGTAGGATCTCTGAAGAAGAAAACAGGCTTCTAGCACAGAATCTTAAGTAGGATCTCTGTAGAAGAAAACAAGTTTTTAGCACAGAATCTTCAGTCGGATCTCTGAAGAAGAAAACAGGCTTCTAGCACAGAATCTTCAGTAGGATTTCTGAAGAAGAAAACAGGCTTCTAGCACAGAATCTTCAGTAGGATTTCTGAAGAAGAAAACAGGCTTCTAGCACAGAATATTAAGTAGGATCTCTGAATAAGAAAAACAGGTTTCTGGCACAGAATCTTCAGTAGGATTTCTAAAGAAGAAAACAGGCTTCTATCACAGAATCTTCAGTAGGATTTCTGAAGAAGAAAACAGGCTTCTAGCACAGAATCTTCAGTAGGATCTCTGAAGAAGAAAACAGGCTTCTAGCACAGAATCTTCATTAGGATCTCTGAAGGAGAAAACAGGATTCTAGCACAGAACCTTCAGTAGGATCTTTGAACGAGAAAACAGGCCTCTAGCATATGTTATTCAGTAGGACCCAATTATTATCTACTGCCGAAATCTCATGCGAAATAAATAAAGGAAAATTGAATTTGAAAAACAGCTTTGCTTGTCCCCCCCCCCCCCCCCCTCGCTCAAAACTTTCATTTAAGACAAGTATAATTTATATTCTCTATGCCCAAAACTTCCAGAATTTTTTATACAATAGTAATTCTGCGCACATGTAGTAAATCTAATAATTCAGACTTTTTTGAAGTGTGAGAACAAGCTAATGCCTTATAACTCAATTGCAACATAAATCAATGCACTTCTCTTAGAAATAGGTTAATCACCCCCACCATATCAATATATAAAATCATGACCTAAATATACATATTGTACAAATCAAATTTTATGATTGTTAATACACCTTTATCTCTTATATCATAGATACAGCGACCAGTTCGACTTTGCACTAAATGAGTGTTAGAATCCTGTTTTTGGTTGCTTGTATCTTATAGTGGAATTTATGAATTTCTCTGGTTTGAGAAACAGGTCCGAACATTGCTGATTGGTGATTCACAGACTGTAGAGACATGTCCAATTGTAGATACAACTTATGCAACTTGGAAATAAAAATGTTGAAGATATCAATGCATATGAAAATTGGAAACTATTTTAGACGTGTAAGATTATTTTTGAAATTAAACAATTTATACTGCCCTTACTGCAATGAAAAAATTAATAGGAGGGCCTGGCTCATCAGTGGTGAACCCTCCCAGCGGTTTCGCCAGTTTAATCTATCATACCGCTGTTATATTGCATTTTTAGATCTTCCTTTTATATTGATACTGATGCTAGACTCTTGGAATGGGTATTTTAGATGCCCGTAGTTATCTACCGTTTAAACACTGGGTTTAGGATATACTTATTGGAAATATTCAGATATGTGTTTATATATATTATACTACCAACAAACGTATGCACTTGTTTTTCGTCAATGTACCATTATATTACAATATATAGCAGGACTACAGAGAAGATCGACATTGTTCTTGTAATAATTGTTATCAAAATTACACCTCAATAATAACGCTACAGAGAAGATTTGCATGGTTGCTGAGATACTTGTTTAGCGGTACAATTACTACAATAGCAATACTATAAAGAAGATTAGTATGGCTCTCTCTCCTGCAATACTTTCTCGGTGGTACAAGTACTACAATAGGAACACTGGAAAGAAGATTAGCATGGCCCCTGTGTTACTTGCTCAGCCATACAACAACCACAATAATGACATTACAAAGAAGATTAGTATGGCCCCTACAATACTTGCTCAACGGTACAACTACTACAGTAGTGACCTTGCAAAGAATATTTGCATTGTCCCTGTGATACTTGTACTCGGCGGTTCAACTACCAATTGTGAAATTACAAAGAACATTTGTATGACCCCTGCAATACTTGTTCGGTGGTATAACTAATACAATAGGAACACTGCAATTCTTGCTCGGCGGTACAACAACCACAGTAGTGACATTACAAAGAAGATTAGTATGGCTCCTGCAATACTTTCTCGGGGGTACAACTACTACAATAGTAAAATTACAAAGGAGATTAGCATGGCCCCTGCAATACTTGTGCTCGGCGGTCCAACTATCACAATAGTAAAAATACAATGATGTTTTGAATGAACCCTGCAATAATTGCTCGGCGGTACAAGTACTACAATAAGAACACTGCAAAGAAGATTAGTATGGCCCCTGTGTTACTTTCTCGGCGATACAACTGCCACAATAATGACATTACAAAGAAGATTAGTATGGCCCCTGTGTTACTTTCTCGGCGATACAACTGCCACAATAATGACATTACAAAGAAGATTAGTATGGCCCCTGTGTTACTTTCTCGGCGATACAACTGCCACAATAATGACATTACAAAGAAGATTAGTATGGCCCCTGTGTTACTTTCTCGGCGATACAACTGCCACAATAATGACATTACAAAGAAGATTAGTATGGCCCCTGTGTTACTTTCTCGGCGATACAACTGCCACAATAATGACATTACAAAGAAGATTAGTATGGCCCCTGTGTTACTTGCTCAGCGGTACAACTACCACAGTAGTGACCTTGCAAAGAATATTTGCATTGTCCCTGTGATACTTGTGCTTGGCGGTTCAACTACCAATTGTGAAATTACAAAGGAAATTTGTATGGCCACAGCAATACTTGCTCGGGAGTACAACTACCACAGTAATGACATTACAAAGAAGATTAGTATTACCACTGCGATACTTGCTCGGCGGTACAACTACCACAATAGTGATATTACAAAGAAGATTAGCATTACCACTGCGATGCTTGCTCGGCGGTATAACTACCACAATAGTGATATTACAAAGAAGATTAGCATTGCCACTGCGATACTTGCTCAGCGGTACAACAACAAGAAATCAAGCAAGATCTTAAAGTATCCATCAACCAACCGACTTAGATAGAAAGAGCATGACATCGTCTGACATAACAGATCTGTATAACTCTCGTTCCCCCAGTGCCTTACAACAAGTCACGTGAGAAGACGACCACCATATGGCTCCAAGAGGATCTGCTGACGAGGCTACAAGAAGCTCTTAAGAAGACCAATCCGGAACCGGAAGGTAAACACTTCATGACGTCATCTGGCAGTCACATGGCGGGCAGGCGGTGGTTAGCGGGTATCGGCTGCGTCGCTGCGCTCCTCGTCGGTAAGTTCGTCGTCTGTCTTGTAATTCCCATAATTTCCTGATATGCAATTCTACGATCGTTTTACTCTTTCAAACAAACAATTTGTCAAGGATCATCACAAAATTTACAAAAATGCAACGAAATTTTAATAAATATTTATTTTTAGGCCTTTAGTAAAGTTATTATCATTTGATAATGCTATTTTTACCTATTTTTGTTATTTTTGTAAATATAATTTTTGTATGTTGAAAAGTTCTTTATGTAAAATGCAATCTCCTTTTAACAGATAAGAGTCTTTTAAATTTGTTTTAAATTTGAAGGTTTCCTAATCTATTATCCTTTCTTATCAAAAATACGAAAAGTTGACAACTAATACATTTTTTTTGGATAAAACATTCAAAATTGCGTGATCCACGCACTGTGCATGTGTGAGAATTATTAGACTGAATTAAAAAAAAAACAAACACAAAATACAAGTTCTATTTCTTGTAATTCGCAAATATTTTGCAGAAGAGAGCTAGTACCTAGTTTTTAAAATACATTAATATGTAATAAAGAGTGCCTATTTACATATCCGATTGAAAACGAGGTTATTTCTCTATCTTGTTAAACTTGAAATTTCTTATGTATTCTTGGATATATAAAAATAAAAATACAACCTTTCGCATTGAGTTTCTTTTTGAAAAGGCATGCTTTATACCTCCTTCAATACGTTTGAAAGATCCTGTGAATAAAACCTTTTATTTTTTCTGAAAAGTATATTTTGGTACAGAGCAGAACTTGGAAATAGATGTAACATTATTCAAGTCTACGTGAACCCAGTTCAGCTAATCAGAATAATTGCCGAAAAAAAAATATATAGCGATATAATTGTTTAACTTTCATAAAGCGTTAGAGAACAAGGTAATCTCTAAGAACTAAAACTACAGAACAATTTCCATTAATAGTTAATTTGTATAGTTATGTTGAATACTTTGATTTCATTTTCATTTTCCCTTCTCTCCTTTGTTTCTTTTTTCCTTTTCTCCATTAAAATGATGTATCGCGAGTCCTTATAGGACGGAAATGTCCTAATAAAGCTGCTGTTGTTGTTTGGAAATAGATGTAAATAGAAATGGAAAACTGTAAGATACAAAGTAAATTCAAAAATATTTTACTTCTAAAATTTTGACGTATTGTAGACGCAATATTACACAGGCCTATTAGAAGTTGTTGACTCTGCTTAGAATTTTTTTAATGAACTGATTCGAAGAATATTAATCAAACATTATTGATTTACAAGAAAGAGAACAAATCATAAAAGAGAAACTAAAGTTAATCTCGAGGACCACGCCATCACCATCTCCTCAGCGGCGAAGTAGGCGATCTACGTATTCTTCGTAGATCGTGAAATACGTGGTGTCGCTGGAGACCCGCTGGCGATTGTCCACCAAAATCTGCAGCGGTGGCAGAGGCGTCATATTCATTGTACATTGTACATCCACGCTGACGAGCGCCAACAGCGCGAATTGCGTTCGTAGATGGCTTTTCTTGATTTATCAAGAAATTGGGTTGGCCAAATAACAGGGAACAGGTTAAATCAATGAATAGTTGATTTCTGTTCCACCAGATGGCGCTCTGCCTTCTGAAAAGCACATGTGCTCCTGGTCAGTATATGCCTTTTTATTTTTAATATATATAGTTATCTTTTTAAAATAGTGCAGACTATGCATTTTTGCATGTATTGACAAGATGTCAATAAAATTATTTTAATTGTCAATTGTCTAAAAGAGAAACTAATATTAAAACAATGTAACTTTTTTTCTTTCTTTCGGTTAGCGCCTATTTTCTTGTGATTTTACACAAATAACTCTGTGGGAATAATTAATCAATTAAAATATATATACAACAGAAGTTAGGCTATATATATATATATATATATAAAATGATATAAACGTGCCTAATCAGTTTGTTCCGCACAAATATAAAATTATTATAAATGTTAATAATGGTTATTTCATTGAACTACGATTGTTGTTTTTAAAAAAACACTTTAAATATATTTATTATTTTTGTGCTATAGTGTGAGAGAAGACAAGGTAATAAGACCAAATCCAAATAGCAAAATATAACGACGATTGAAGAGGAGTGTCTTATAAGAATTTTATTCGCAAGCTTTCGGACGTCCTTCTACAGGTTTTACAGTGCCATTGTAAGGCTTTACAGTGTCATTGTAAGGCTTTACAGTGCCATTGTAAGGCTTTACAGTGTCATTGTAAGGCTTTACAGTGTCATTGTAAGGCTTTACAGTGCCATTGTAAGGCTTTACAGTGTCATTGTAAGGCTTTACAGTGTCATTGTAAGGCTTTACTAGGGTCATTGTAAGGCTTTGCAGTGCCATTGTAAGGCTTTACAGTGTCATTGTAAGGCTTTACTAGGGTCATTGTAAGGCTTTGCAGTGCCATTGTAAGGCTTTACAGTGTCATTGTAAGGCTTTACTAGGGTCATTGTAAGGCTTTGCAGTGCCATTGTAAGGCTTTACAGTGTCATTGTAAGGCTTTACTAGGGTCATTGTAAGGCTTTGCAGTGCCATTGTAAGGCTTTACAGTGTCATTGTAAGGCTTTACTAGGGTCATTGTAAGGCTTTACTAGGGTCATTGTAAGGCTTTGCAGTGTCATTGTAAGGCTTTACAGTGTCATTGTAAGGCTTTACTAGGGTCATTGTAAGGCTTTACTAGGGTCATTGTAAGGCTTTGCAGTGCCATTGTAAGGCTTTACAGTGTCATTGTAAGGCTTTACAGTGTCATTGTAAGGCTTTACTAGGGTCATTGTAAGGCTTTGCAGTGTCATTGTAAGGCTTTACAGTGCCATTGTAAGGCTTTACTAGGGTCATTGTAAGGCTTTACTAGGGTCATTGTAAGGCTTTGCAGTGCCATTGTAAGGCTTTACAGTGTCATTGTAAGGCTTTACTAGGGTCATTGTAAGGCTTTACTAGGGTCATTGTAAGGCTTTGCAGTTTCATTGTAAGGCTTTACAGTGTCATTTTAAGGCTTTACAGTGTCATTGTAAGGCTTTACTAGGGTCATTGTAAGGCTTTACAGTGTCATTGTAAGGATTTACAGTGTCATTGTAAGGCTTTACAGTGTCATTGTAAGGCTTTACAGTGTCACTGTAAGGCTTTACAGTGTCATTGTAAGACTCTACAGTGTCATTGTAATGCTTTACATTGTCATTGTAAAGCTTTACAGTGTCATTGTAAGGCTTTACAGTGTCATTGTAAGACTCTACAGTGTCATTGTAAGGCTTTACAGAGTCGTTGTAAGGCTTTACAGTGTCATTTTAAGGCTTTACTAAGATCATTGTAAGGCTTTGCAGTGTCATTGTAAGGCTTTACAGTGTCATTGTAAGGCTTTACTAGGGTCATTGTAAGGCTTTACAGTGTCATTGTAAGGCTTTACAGTGTCATTGTAAGGCTTTACTAGGGTCATTGTAAGGCTTTACAGTGTCATTGTAAGGCTTTACTAGGGTCATTGTAAGGCTTTACAGTGTCATTGTAACGCTTTACAGTGTCATTGTAAGGCTCTACTAGGGTCATTGTAAAGCCCGTAGAAGGACGTCCGAAAGCTTGCAAATAAAATTCTTATAAGACAGTCTTCTTCAATCATCGTTATATTTTACTATTTTTGTTCGAAGAGTTCAAATCCAAATAAATAAATAGATTAAATTAGGTCTTATTACTTTGTGTTTATAATCTATAATCCAAATTGTGCCTTATCAATGTGAGAAAAGGTATTATTTAGGTTTATAAGATAATTAAGCTATTTTATCGTTTAGACCTGGAAATAATAGAAATAGAATGTTGATAGAGTCAAATAATTCTAATCAGAATATTGGAGTGTGAAATACAAACGTATCTTACTAATTTTTTCAGTTCTTTCTTCTCAAAATTAATTTCTTCTTTGCGTCTTGATACTTACTGCAATCTTTGCGTCTTGATACTTACTGCAATCTTTGAGTCTTGATACTTACTGCAATCTTTTCGTCTTGATACTCACTGCAATCTTTGCGTCTTGATACTTACTGCAATCTTTGCGTCTTGATACTTACTGCAATCTTTGCGTCTTGATACTTACTGCAATCTTTGCGTCTTGATACTTACTGTAATCTTTGCGTCTTGATACTTACTGCAATCTTTGCGTCTTGATACTTACTGCAATCTTTGAGTCTTGATACTTAATGCAATCTTTGCGTCTTGATACTCACTGCAATCTTTGCGTCTTAATACTTACTGCAATCTTTGCGTCTTGATACTTACTGCAATCTTTGCGTCTTGATACTTACTGCAATAAAATAAAAGGATTTAAAAGCGCGAATGTTTCTTTTATACATAAAACGAACTTCTACTGTCCTTACTGCGATGAAAAAATATATTGGGAGGGCTTGGCTCATCAGTGGTGAACCCTCCCAGCGGTTTCGCCAATTTAATCCACCAGACCGCTTCTCAGAGCTCTAATACTGTATTGGATCATTCTGCTTTTATATGCTACACTGAAGGATGGAATCTTAGAAATGGTTTTCAAGTAAACTATGGACATAAGCTTATAGGACAGTAGAATTACAATCAAATATGTATGTATAGATGGCGCGTTATTACTTTGTGTTAATTTATTCCTAACTTACTGCAATCTTTGCGTCTTGATACTTAATGCAATCTTTGCGTCTTGATACTTACTGCAATCTTTGCGTCTTGATACTTACTGCAATCTTTGCGTCTTGATACTTACTGCAATCTTTGCGTCTTGATACTTACTGCAATCTTTGCTTTCCAGTTCCATTCTATCGGCCTAATGTTTAATTGGACACAATCTTGAAACTTTTTATCCATTCTCCGTTTTGCTGAATTATTTGCTTTGCGTGCCTTTTTTTACTCATTTATTTTGTAGATCTTCATGTTTTGATTTGATAATCGCGTATAAAAATGAGGAAGTCAAACCTCAGAATTGCGCGGTAATTTATTCCTTTTTATTCTAAAGCTTTTTAAAAAACTTATACAGATATATATAAAGACAAACATATCCGCGTAAGCTTCTAAACATCGAGAAACAATAAAATATACTCTAAATAAGATAGACAACTCTTAAACACGGATTTTTTTATTTTTCAAATGAATCAAAATTCTACTGTCCTTACTGAGGTGAAAAAAAAAAATAGTGGGAGGGCTTTGCTCATCAGTGGTGAACTCTCCCAGCGGTTTCGCCGATTCAATTCACCAGACAATTTTTTAGAGCTCTTAGTATTGTATTCTACGATTCTTCTTTTATATGCGACACTGTAGGGTCAAATTTCAGTTATGGCATTTAAGAGAACTCCGCCTTTGCCGGCCCCAAGCCCGGATGAAAAAGGAGGAGGAGGAGCAGTAACAAGCTCACTAAAAAGCCTTGGTTCAGCTAGCCCGGCTGATAGTACCCTGTAAGGGCTCTTAATCCAGGTATACAGGATGAGCAGCGTTTGTACTCCATGTTAGGAGCGGCTTGCACATGGCGTCTGTTCCTCATGTCAGAGGCGGCCATTTCTTTTGAAGCTAAGTCGGCTTGCCACTAAGTAGTGCTCCCAGTCTTAATGACAAAGGCAGACGCATTCTACTTCACCCAGTGTGGAGATAAGAAAGAAGAAGAAAACTACGTAAAAACACTTTTAGAACAGTACATAAATATCGTACAAATGCTCTTCCACAAATTATTCAGACGAGGCCAGTTAGGCCTAAATTAATTATAAGGCAATAACGCGATATCTATATATACATTCATGGACAAAATTTAAGAAAGTGAAAAGTCTTTGATGTCACTGGTCATCTGTTTTTTTTTTTTTTTTTGAAGGAGACAGAATCAATTTTGTTCACACTTGGTTATCTCGTGTGTTTTCAATAAAGGTCACTGTAATATCTTTCAGAGATATTGTCTGAATCCCGATATACATGTTGAAAGCTACAACTTTCTTAAGTTTTGTCCATGAGTATATATAATATATATATAAGAATAAAGCTATTAATCACCAGTTTGTCTGATTTGAAAAAGGTAAATTTGTATTTGTTGTTGTTACTTATTCATCAAGTCGTTTAAACGATCTCCATTAGGTTCCATTGTTTCAGATTTTCTATTATAGTCCTGGGGTTTTCCCAGAGATCTTTTTTGGAGGATTTTGATACAATTCAATAGATGTTCAGGACTGGCTGATTGGGAATCGCATTTCCTTCTCCATGATGATTTGTGCTTTAAGTATTATTTTGTAGAATGTGTGTCTTCTTCTTCTTCTTCTTTTTTTATCTGCACTCAATCATATTAAGGTATCAAGCTTGTAAAGCTTGAGACTTTTGATGGTGTCTTCCGGGGAAGAGTAGAGCTCATCAATGAATGAGTCAATACATCAATAATGTGTTTTGGAGTTGCAGGTTGGGAATTGCACTTAGTACATAGTGGGAAAACCTTGCAACCATTCTGGAAAGTCATTGTCCGTAGATGACCAGACTTAAGTCTGGAAATAAAAGACTGTTGTTCTCTTGGGAGGACAGAACCGGTGCTTGTCCCTCCTGCTCTGTACCAATCATGTACAGCATTAGATTTCCGAATGTGTGTTATATTGTCTTATATAAAATTTTTCCCTCTCATACACTTCAGTGTTTTAGGTTATTAATCAAATGGTGGTGGTGTGGGTTATCTGTGTTATTCTCCATCATCGTACAAGAGATAAGTTATCTGAAGGAACTGTCAGCCTCTTAGATTTGACCTTGAATTCTGCCGGCTTTCTCCATGTCTTCACCACCATCCTGCTCCATACATCCATTTTAATGACACACGATATCAAATATAAGAAATTACGATATACTTTTATAAAAATATAGAAAAACCTTCTCTATCTCTCTCTCTCAGTCCATCATCGGTGACGGAGTCTTTCCCGCGGTGGGCGCCACCAATGAAGACCTTGTATATATGTATATTTAAAAATTTCATATATTTATACTTATTAATCTCTATATATCCTTATTTAATCTTATTTATTCATATATATTTATTTATTCCGTATTTAACCTTATATAATCTTATATGAACATTGAAATAAAGTAGTTTCAATCTCAATCTCTCTATAAAGGAATACATAAAACGAGTAATAATAAAAATAATTAAAAACGCCGGTTATTTCTTTATTTTTAATCAATAATATGTAACCGACACTCTTTTCACAATACCAAAATATAACTTTGGTAATTGTCAACGGAAAGTAATAGAGATGAAGCAAGTTTGTCGTATATAAAAAGGTGTTTACTGCAAGTCTTGAAAAAGTTACAAAACACTGAAACCAAACACTTAAACACTTTCCCACAGAACCGGTCTTTCTCAAGACGTTATCTGATTCAAGGGGAAGGAGGCAGCAAATGTTTTATTCTTGGCTTCCAACTTTTTTTTTTGGTAACCTTTTTGAAAGTGATTCTTTATATAAATTCTATCTTTGAATATCTCTTTTAATGAAAGTTCACACATCATATGTTAAATATAACTTGCATGATTTTTATAATACATTTTATATGTTAAAATTAAAATAAGAACATTAGGCCTTCAGGTAAAAGTTTCTTTTTTACATATTTTTTATTATTTACAAAGCTCTCAAGCTTTCGGACAAGAAAGGCTTTCTACAGGAGAAAATATTTTACATTAAGTCGCTAATAAATTAAGAATTAAAATCAAATAAAATGGGTGTTTATAATTGTTTAAATGCAGAATCAACGCGGGCTTCCATTACGCGTGCTTATCGACTTTGCTATTCAGAGGCGATATCTTCATTTGGAGGATATGAGGTGGATTCAGGGAATAGTGTATTATAAATTTCTGGAATGTCTATTCTTCTGTTAATACTATTGTGCATTCTTGATATGATTGATTCTATGATGAATATCTGTTGTTTATTGGGGATGTTGGAGTAATGGGTCTTTGGTTCTGATTGGGAGATTGAGATTGAAACTGATTTTTATTTTAAAGTCCATATAAGATTATATAAGATTAAATACAAAATAAATATAAATATGAATAAATAAGATTATATAATGATAAATATATGTGTGAATATATAAATAGATAAAATAATTGATGAATATACATACATACATACATATATATACAAGTCGTCATTGGTGGCGCCCACCGCGGGAAAGACTCCCGTCACCGATAGACTGCGAGAGATCTCTCCCATAGAGTGGGCAGGTCTAGGTGTTGACTGGGAGTTGACTGATAGGGAGAAGGAATGGCCCGTTTCGCTTATATGTTGGTATACTAAAGATCACATTTTATATGTGAAAAACTAGAAAAAAGTGAAATATATTGTACTAGCATCAGATGAATAAATTAAGAAAAAAGACATCTCCTAACGGTGCAATTAGAAGTTGCTGATGACTTACGTCATTTGTCGTAATGACTTTTAACTAATCGTTGATATTTATATATTCCTGAATTGACCAAATATCCATTCTTGATTAATCAAGAAAATTATCGTTGAGGTACAGCATGTTGTTTCTTATCCCCTTGTGTAAAGATTACACGAATCCCATGAGTTCATGATCTCATGGAATGGGGTATAGGGGTGCAGCTTTCGTTGATCATGGCACCATGATCCAGGCACACTTTGGTGAAAGTCTGACTTTGCCTGTAGTTTGAGGCTGTTCCTAACATGGAAGCCTTTGCTGCACTCTAACATTATTACGGACACAGCTCCTCCGTATTCCTGGAGTGGGACCCTTGTTGAAGACCATCAACCCGGGTCAGTTGAACTCAGGATTTTTAAAGGGGGAGTGTCCCTCCTGGTTACAGCATCAAGTCTACCAGAACAAGACTTGATACAATTGTGTAGAGGGTTTACTGTACCTCCCAACAATGTCCACTGCACCAGAGGCCAGGTACAGCATGAACCACGATAATGAGGGCTAACAGCCCTAAACGCGTATGTGGTTATCTTATCTTGATTAATTAAGAATGAGCCTTTAACCAATTCTGGAATAATTAAAAATCAACGATTAGTTGATATTTGTTCCGACAGATGGCACAAGCCATCAGCACATTTTATGTTTTAATATATATATTTTAAGATATTTCCGTTAGTTTTTGAAAACTTAGAGAGAGAATGTGGAATTATTTTCAAAGATATTTAAATAATCATCAATGGCTTATTTCCGAATGTTTGATGAAGTTTCATTACAGAATAGGAGATATTGATAAGAAAATGAAATAGTTACTTCAACGTTAAAACTGTCTCAGATTCAAGTGAAGCATTTTCTACAATATTAGACTTTATTTATGATAAAATTGTGAAAAAGTATTAAAAATTATTGTAAACCCGTTGAAGAGCGATTAACGCGCGGCTTGAAAGCTAGCGTTTTTTAAATTAAAAAAAAAAAACTCATTGTGAGAATATAATTGTAATTTTAATATTAGACTTGAAAAATATTAAAAATTCACATGAAGACCACCGGGTTTCTTGCTATATCAGTTCAGGGTCGTCATAAGATGATTTGATTTCACCAAAGAGGTAACTGATTAAAAGGTAGAAATTTGTTTCTGTTAGAGGACACTCACTACTTTGTTATTTCATTTATTGAGAGCTCTTCTACAGAATTGAATTGTGTTAAAAGAGAGAGGGAATAATCTTTATCTTTTCTTTTTCTGGTAATGAATTTACTATGCAACTTCTTCTTCATGTAATTTTGATATACTTTCTTTAAGTTATCACCTTGCTTTTTCAAAAACAAATATACATTTCTTCACATAAGTACACGCTTGTTCGGCGGTACATACACTACAATAGGAAGGATACAGAGAGAAGATTATCATGGCTCCTGCGCAAGGATGATACGTATTTCTTCCCAGAATCTTTTAATATTTTTTTAGTATGCCAAGATGGTGAATTGTTAATAATCCATCAATTTTTACAAATTCATTTACCTTAAATTTACTTTCGAACTTTTTCGAAACTTTATATATTTTAACCTGTTCTTTGAAAAAAAAAGGAAAGTGTTGATATGACTTTTCTGCCAAGAAAAAATTCTGCTGGTGAGAAGAAAAAGTCAGGCATAAAAAATAATAAAAATGCATATTATAACTTCTCAAATTATAACTTCTCAAATTATAACTCCTCAAATTATAACTCCTCAAATTATAACTCCTCAAATTATAACTCCTCAAATTATAACTCCTCAAATTATAACTCCTCAAATTATAACTCCTCAAATTATAACTCCTCAAATTATAACTCCTCAAATTATAACTCCTCAAATGAGCATTTTTATATGGAAAAGTGCCATCTTTTGGAATAAATATCAATTAAACGTTTAGAATTTATTCCAGAGGGGAAAATGAGTTCTATTTTAAAGGCATTCACAACAATGATATTTCGTTTTTTATTGAAGATTCCCTTGTATAGGCGCAGGACATAAGGAACGGGCTATGAGGAACAGAAAGTATCACGGTGCTCAAGGACCGAGCTGGGTGAAACCTCCCGGCAAAAACAACGTGGTAATCGACACCTAGGTCATCCGTCCTCCTCTCCTTACGTGACTCCACCAGCCCGGGCTTGGGAAACCTCGGAGACTTATGACACTCATGGACAAGGAAGTTGTACCTTTTACCATGTATATTGTGATTCAGATAATAACTGTGAAAAATATTTGATACACAGTGATCTTTATTGAAGACACGAGATAACCAAGTGTGAACAAAATTGCCTCTGTCTCCTTAAAAAACAGACCACCGGCGACAATAAAGACTTTCCACTTCCTTAAGTTTCATCCATGAGTGTATATGCAATTTAAATAATTATCTTCTTCAAGTTTCTTCGCTTATAAGCAGTTTCTAGTTTTCAGTGACGCCATACTTCTCTATTTTGAGTTCTTCACAATGTTCTTATCCAGTCAATCAGTCCATTTCTTTTTGTTCTTACCGTTTCCGTTTATTTTTCCTTCCAGAACTTTCTTAATCAATCCATTTCCACTTTAATATTTGTCCCATCCAATTCTCCAATATTTTACTAATGACACGAGATAACCAAGAAGATGCAGGAGATAACCAAGTGTGAACAAAATTGCCTCTGTCTTCTCCAAAATAATAGACGGTTGATGACATCAAAGAATTTCGACTTCCTTAAGTTTTGTTCATGAGTGTATATTTTAATCTAGCACATACATCCTCATCTATACATTTCTATAGAGAAGTTCTTTTATCATAGTAACTTATTTTGCGATATCAAGCTGGCAAAAAAAAAAAAAACGTCATGTCACGGTGTGGAAAAAATGACCAAATATCATCATTTGAATTAGAACTAATCATCATTAAAAATTATAGTACTAACAATGTAACGAGGTTATGTTCCGAAAATTCCACATACACGGATTGCAGATTTCCAGTAGTGTACTTGCATTGTATTTCATTTTAGTAAATCAACTTCAAACCATTTCGGATATTTGGAAATACACCTGAGGAACCCCCGCGACACACTTGACATCCACTGGGATGGAGAGGAATGCTATGCTGAACCTTTTAGGCAGGTAGACGCAAGAACATTCATAGGGGCTAAAGTGTGGTCATTGAAATCTTACACGGCGACCAAAACCTGCAGTGGTCACTGAAGAATGGTGAAACATTTCCAGATGAAAGTTCGGATATTTCACGACTAGAACTTATAGACCTACAGCAAAGCCGAGAAAAGGCTGGATATATTCACGCGACCAGTACTTGTAGAATGGTGACAAGTCTATGGAACTACAGCAAAGCCGAGAAAAGGCTGGATATATTCACGCGACCAGTACTTGTAGAATGGTGACAAGTTTATGGAACTACAGCAAAGCCGAGAAAAGGCTGGATATATTCACGCGACCAGTACTTGTAGAATGGTGACAAGTCTATGGAACTACAGCAAAGCCGAGAAAAGGCTGGATATATTCACGCGACCAGTACTTGTAGAATGGTGACAAGTTTATGGAACTACAGCAAAGCCGTGGAAAGGTTGGATGTAAAATTTGGCTTGGTTATTAAGGTTAAGGATAAACAATTTGTATTCATTCAAAAGTAAAGAAAGAGTTTATACCGAGCTATCAAAACGTGAACGCACAGATTCTGTCCTCTTTTTCTACATAAATATTCAACTCATTGCCCATTTCGCCATTCCTGTTGTTGAATAACTCCTTCAAGATTTATGAAGTGTTGAAAGATATTTATTGCATTACATAGCAAATTTTACAGGTTGAATTTCAACATTTCTTGCAGTGGGGTTTCATAACAACTGTTTCTCCTATAATGTACTTTGTAATTATTTATGAGAGAAATAACAAAAAATATCTTTTAATACATATTTATTTATTCTGATAAATGGTAGTGAGTATAAGCCTCTCTTCTAAATCTTCTTCTGACAAAAAAAAAAAAAAAACGAATAAAAGAACTTGATTTATATCCAGGGTAGCCTAGTGGAAATGGCATCTGCCCGGTAAGTGGAACACTGTGAGTTCGATTCCAATCTCTGGACACTTTTATTTTTCCGTTCATTATTACTCTTCACAATTCATCCTTCCATACTTCATTCCTAAGGATAGAAATAGTCGTTGTTTCTCCTTAAAATAAATTATGAATTTTGGTTCAAAAGAAACCTTTGCGGTGAAACTCATCAAATGTCTATAAAAGAACTTGAGTTAAACCGAAATTTCTCTCTACAATATGAAGATCAAATATCAGAGACGCAGGGTGTAACATAGGATGATATTCTAAATCTATATTCAAATTATAAACTATGCTCATAGACAAAACTTAGGGAAGTGAAAAGTCATTGATATCGTCGCTTGTCTATTTTTTTGAAGGAGACAGAGGCAATTTTGTTCCCACTTGGTTATCTCATGAGTCTTCAATAAAGGTCACTGTAATATCTTTCAGAGTTATTGTCTGAATACCGATATCTATATATATAAAAATCAATGTTTGTATGTTTGTTTGTTTGTTTGTCCGGTATACAAATTCGCAGTAGTCCACTAATTCAAACCAAAATTTCCATACATGGGTAAAAAATACGGGGAAGACGATAGGCTATTTTAAAAAATATATAAATCAATTATTAAAACTATATATTCAAATTATTCTACTTAGCTCACAAACAGCGCCCTCTATCAAAGATTAGATTAAATTATGCTGATGCAAACAAATAGATAATGCTAATAACAAACAATTATAAAAAAATCTTATCTAAATATATATCACTCGGGTAGATATGCACACGGGTCAATCCCGGGTCACCCGTCTAGTACTTGATAAAAGGTAAAACTTCCCTAAGTTTTGTCCATGAATGTCTTTACGCGAATGTATGTTTCTTTTTAAATAAACACGTTCTTATTGAAATAATATTGGGTAGGACCCCTGACTCATCAGCGGTGAACCCTCCCTGCGGTTTAATCAATATATAGGTAGGGTTTACCACTGATGAGCCAAGCACTCCCAATATTTTTGTCATTGCAGTAAGAACAGTAAGGAATTGTTCATTATAAAACGAAACACATTTGCGCAGCTAGTTTATAATTTTGACTACAAATATAGCGTGCTTATATCTAGGACTATTCAACCTTTTGTTTAGAGAAATTTCAATTTGACTCAAATCCTTTTTATTTATTTTTGACCAGAAAAATAATCATAGTCTCGAAAGCTCACCACCAGAAATCAAAATAAAGAAATATGTTACAAAAGAATTTTTGACACATTACTGGTAACATAACTTTATCTAAAGTAAAATAATTGTAAGGGAATTTATTATTTATTTATTACACTTTCTCCTCAATAATAAATTGATTCACTGTGCATTATTATAGTCTTTAATATACTGCTTTGTGATTGCCATATTGAAATTAAAAAGAAAACCTTTTTTCTATTAATATTATAAAGGCACAAATATATTCAATTATTCATACAAATAAAATGAAATTTACCATTAATTCTCTTTCTCTTATCCTTATTTAATCTTATGTATATTATTATTTATATCTTTTATATATTTAAATCTTATTTAACCTTATATTGACATTGTAATAAAGTAGTTTCAATCTCAATCTCTCTCTCTCTTTACTAGAAGAGAATGTCATGGTAAGTCTGGAAGGAGTCGCTAACATAGTTTCGAGAATGAAATATGCAAATTAGTCCGATAATAGACTATTTGTATATTTTCTTTAAAACGCAAACAAAAGGCTGAGCCGTTTCTGTCTTCTAATTGGCGGCAGGAATTCCCGGACGCATGCCTCGGTAAAAATAAGTTTGCAGTAGGTTTTAAAGCCTTTTTATCTCTTGTATTTACTCTCTTATATCTTGGTTCCAAATTACTTCATTGGGTGCCGCTCATATTGGGAGCAACCTAAGTTATCATATTTAGTATATTGTGTGTAAATCCTCCAAAAAATACCTCTGGGACAAACCCATGACTATAATAGAAAAGCTGAGACAATGGAACCTAATGAAGATCGTTTAAACAACTTGAGGAATAAGCAACAACAACATATTGTGTGGAGGAGATTATAAACCAGGGGGATTAATTTACATTTATATTTGTATATTAGAGTCTTTTTTAGGTCCGGAATCTCAAGTCTTCAGGTCGAAACGTCGAGAAAATAATAAAAAAAATTCTTGCCGAAGTGTGTATCTTATTTTAAAAGTGATATCTCATGTAAAACAAGATCTACCTAAAAGCTCAGCGACATCTTGGTGTAAATAGAAGATTAGAGTGTTACAAGCTCGAGCCGTCCAGATGTGTCCCCATGTTGATCTTGTGACCACTGAACAAATATTTTGCCCTCGCCGAGGTTAATGTATTTAAAAATAGGTTAAGGATCCGACGCAACCGCCGTTGAGGACTGGGGATCGTCAACGTCTACTGACGTAGTCCGGAATGGACTTTTTCTCAATCTGGACTCCTGACCTGTTACTGAGACAATCCTGGTTGTCCTGTAACACCGCCTTAGGTACCAGTTTTTTGATTGATGGTACATGATCGGTCTTGGAGGTTGATCAGAGCGTCTTGTGCTTCTGTAAACTTCTTTCCTCAATCTGGACTCCTGACCTGTTACTCAGACCATCCTGGTTGTCCTGTAGCACCGTCTTAGGTACCAGTTTGGTGGTTGATGGTACATAATTGGTCTTGGAGATTGATCTGAACGACTTGTGTTTCTCCGAACTTCTTTCCTCAATCTGGACTCCTGACCTGTTACTCAGACCATCCTGGTTGTCCTGTAGCACCGTCTTAGGTACCAGTTTGGTGGTTGATGGTACATGATTGGTCTTGGAGATTGATCTGAGCGACTTGTGTTTCTCCGAACTTCTTTCCTCAATCTGGACTCCTGACCTGTTACTCAGACCATCCTGGTTGTCCTGTAGCACCGTCTTAGGTACCAGTTTTTTGATTGATGGTACATGATTGGTCTTGGAGATTGATCTGAGCGACTTGTGTTTCTCCGAACTTCTTTCCTCAATCTGGACTCCTGACCTGTTACTCAGACCATCCTGGTTGTCCTGTAGCACCGTCTTAGGTACCAGTTTTTTGATTGATGGTACATGATTGGTCTTGGAGATTGATCTGAGCGACTTGTGTTTCTCCGAACTTCTTTCCTCAATCTGGACTCCTGACCTGTTACTCAGACCATCCTGGGTGTCCTGTAGCACCGTCTTAGGTACCAGTTTGGTGATTTGATGGCGCATGATTGGTCTTGGAGATTGATCTGAGCGACTTGTGTTTCTCCGAACTTCTTTTCTCAATCTGGACTTCTGACCTGTTACTCAGACCATCCTGTAGCACCGTCTCAGGTACCAGTTTGATGATTGATGGTACATAATTGGTCTTGGAAATTGGTCTGAGCGTCTTGTGCTTCTGTAAACTTTTTTTCTCAATCTGGACTTCTGACCTCTTACTAAGACCATCCTGGTTGTCCTGTAGCACTGTCTCAGGTACCAGTTTTGTGATTAATGGTATATTATTGGTCTGGGAGATTGATCTAAGCTCTTGTGCTTCTGTAAACTTTTGAACTTCTTTTTTCAATCTGGACTCCTGACCTGTTACTCAGACCATCCTGGTTGTCCTGTAGCACTGTCTCAGGTACCAGTTTGGTGATTAATGGTACATTATTGGTCTGGGAGATTGATCTAAGCTCTTGTGCTTCTGTAAACTTTTGAACTTCTTTTTTTCAATCTGGACTCCTGACCTGTTACTCATACCATCCTGGTTGCCCTGTAGCACTGTCTCAGGTACCAGTTTGATGATTGATGGTACATGATTGGTCTTGGAGATTGATCTGAGGGACTTGTGCTTCTGTGAACTTCTTTTCTCAATCTGGACTCCTGACCTGTTACTCAGACCATCCTGGTTGTCCTGTAGCACCGTCTTAGGTACCAGTTTGGTGATTGATGATACATGATTGGTCTTTGAGATTGATCTGAGCGTATTCTGCTTCTGTGAACTTCTTTTTTTCAATCTGGACTCCTGACCTTTTACTGAGACAATCCTGGTTGTCCTGTAGCACTGTTTTAGGCACCAGTTTTGTTTTGATGGTACATGATTGGTCTGGGAGATTGATCTGAGCGTCTTGTACTTTTGTGAACTTTTTTCTCAATCTGGACTCCTGACCTGTTACTCAGACCATCCTGGTTGTCCTGTAGCACCGTTTTAAGTACCAGTTTGGTGATTGATGGTACATGATTGGAATTGGAGATTGATCTGAGCGTCTTGTGTTTCTGTAAGCTTCTTTTCTCAAGCTGAACTCCTGACCTGTTACTTAGACCATCCTAGTTGTCCTGTAGCACCGTTTTAAGTACCAGTTTGGTGATTGATGGTACATGATTGGAATTGGAGATTGATCAGAGCGTCTTGTGCTTCTGTGAACTTCTTTTCTCAATTCTCAATATTTCTCAGTATAAAAAACAAGCCATATCAAAACAATGGCTAACAAAAATGAAAGATACCTTATTTTGCACAAAAATGCCAGAATAAACCAGGTGTTTACCCATTATAATAGAATAATTGATCAAATTGATAGAAACGGTTATTGCCTGAATGGTATTGGGATAAGGAAGATGAAGGATTCAGGAATCTATTAAGATTTCCATAGAAAAGAGGTAATCTCGGACCTAGGTTCTTCGTTATTTTTGGAGGGAGATTTATTAGGTACTCTCTTCTTGACCCAGTTGACACTTGAGCTAATTCCGGAGCAAAAAAATGTTTATACTGGAGAGGCCGTCGTTGGCAGGCCGCACTTTCATTCTGTGTACAGTATCATCGGGTGTGTGCTGGGTGATCCTGAAATATGCTAAGATTACATCTCACCTGTTTAAAAATATATTTAAGCATTTGTACAAAGGGTTGGTGTGCATATTTATTTAAATGAAATCAAATTGTAAAGTATTTTGTGTATTCGAGAAAAGCAATTTACAGATTAACAAAAGTTTTAAGGAATATTTTAGAATGAAAATATGCTAGATATTAGAGAATTATTCAATTAAAACAATACTAAAAAGAGTTAATTTCTAAATAAAAGCGTTCCAATGGAATTTAGTAGTTTTTTTATAGCATTGCATTATAATTATGAAATAATGAAGAATAATAAATATAGATGTGATACAATTTGACATAATACACTAATCGATAAAAGTTGGGAAAGTTATACTTTTTAGCATGTATATCAGGATTCAAACAATAATTCTGAAAGATATTTGTAACACAGTAACCTTTATTGTGAAGACACACGAGATAACCAAGTGTAAACAAAATTGCCTCTTGATTATAAATAAACGTTCTTCCCTGACTTATAATATTATAAAATAAAACTTCTATACAAGAAACTTAGCCCTGGTAGCTTTATTTATTTTATAAAATTGCCTCTGTCTTCATAAAAAAAAAGACCACTGGTGACAACAAAGACTTCCACTTTCTTAAGTTTTATCCTTGAGTGTATATGCAATTTTAAATAATTATCTTCTTAAAGCTTTTCTCCGCTCATAAGCAGTACCTAGTTTTCAGTGACGCCATACTTCTCTATTTTGAGTTCTTCACATTGATTCTTATCCAGCCAATCAGTTCAATTCTTTTTCTTCTTACCATTTCAGTTTATTTTTCCTTCCAGAACTTTCTTAATCAATCCATTTCCACTTAAATATTTGTCCCATCCAATTCTTCAATCTTTTACTGATGATCTTCAACAGTCCTCGTACTTTTCTCAATGTTTTCTAGACTTATTCATTCCTGATTTTGACAACCAATTTTATTCTTACAATCTTCTTCAGGATTCACATTTCAAAGGCTTTACATTTAATTTCCCATTGACCAACTATAGCAAGAGCAAAATACAAATAAAATATATTATACTTGTCGAAAATCTATTACACCCGAAAGCTTGTATTGCCGTTATACAAGGTTGTCTCAAAAGTTCGTTAACACTTGCAAAAAATTGAAATACCAATATTATTCGCCGTTATGTATAATGTCTTTGTATTATGTATAAAGTAATTGTAATATTTATTATTATGTATTGGCCGTAATAATATTGTTTAAGAAAAACACGAACTTTTGGGACAACCTTGTATAAAAGGAAACTCTTCCTTGTCATTGAATTTTCTTTTATTTAAATTAAAAAAAAACTTATTTTACAAACATGCTCTAATTTCTAAATGATCTTCTTTATTTGCTAATGGGAAAAGGTTTTTTTTGGAAGGTTCTTGGTTAACAAACATCATGATGCATTAGTTCATACATCGATGATCTCATACTCATCCATCGGTCAATTCTACTCATCCATCGGTGATCTCCTACTCATCCACAGCAGACACTATTAAAAAGATCCACAGATGTGACATCTTAATATGATTGAGGAGAGATAAGAAATAAGAAGTTCGCGTTTTTTTTATTCGCAAATAAAATAAACACCCAGCACGATCAAATTTCTTTATTCCAAACATTATTCTGTTTAGATATATATTTTTTTATGATGACATTTATTCTGAGTCATTGCTCAGTCATTCCTTCGTCTAATCCTAAAACGAATTTGATATTTGAACCAGATAAATGATGTTCATGAAACTTTCTTGCGTTTATCTTTCGATACTTTTTGTATTATTAGGTAAGTTTACGAACTTTTGTCACTTTAAGTTGGTTTCTGGTTGAAATTCTTTGTGAATTTTGCGTTTTACTGATGCTTGAGATACCTTTTATCTCTGTTTATTTTTGATGGTGAATTAGAAGTATTTGTTTTAAGTTTTTCTTTTAAGAAACTGATAATTTATATTATGATTATATAAAAGGGCGTACCTGGATCTGTAAAGAAATAAAAAAACAATTTTTTCTCAAAATATTTCGAGAGATTGCTCCCTTTTTACAGATCCAGGTACGCCCTTTTATATAATCTTAATTAATGGATCGCCTTTTAACTCAAATTTATATTATGTTTATTGTACATATTGCAAGACACTTCTTTATTTTCTACACAGGTATTTTTTCTCGTTTTTTTTTTCTTTCTCATTGTTAACATCATATGACTATTCAATTCACGACCTAAAATTATTGTATATATATAGACAAATGTAAAGGCATACATGTATGACAGCGCAAGTGTCCCTAGGGGGACATAGCACTTTAAATTGAAATAAAATAAGTGTTTGTTATAATTGACCTGATGAACCATTCGTAGAGTCGTTTATTCGCTCGAAAGTTCGCTCTTTCCCAACACTCTAAATAAGAATTCGCATTTGTAGTCTTATTAGTAATATTAATCAAAAATATATTTTATTTTGTAGTCATTTTTAATGATGTTTCGTCGAGATTCATTCGATGCTATTTACTCTTTGGAATTTCTAATTCTTTTAACTTTATTGAGAGTTTTCTTCCATGCCTTTAACAACTAATTAAGGCGCAAATATCAGACATCTCTTAGATAGAAAGAGAAAGAGAGAGATAGATTGAGATTGAAACTGATTTATTACAACGTCCATATAAGATTATATAAGGTTAAAAACAGAATAAATATAAAAATGAATAAATATGATTATATAATGATAAATATATGAATAAATATATAAAATAATTGATAAATATATATATAAATATATACAAGTCGTCATTGGTGGTGCCCACCGCGGGAAAGACTCCGTCACCGATGGACTGCGAGAGTTCTTTCCCACAGAATGGGCAGGTCGATAAGATGGCTGGCATTACCCAACTCAAGACCAAGATGGTACTTGTAGATGGTAGCCTTCGCCACACTTGTAATATTTATTGTCTCAGGATGGAGGCCGACACCGAAGAGCCAGGCCTGTAGATCCAGGGGCACTTCGCAGGCAGAGAGAGATAGAGACTGAAACTTCTTCATTAAATCATTCATATATGGTTATTATATAAGGTTAAATATAAAGGGTTAAATATATATAAATAAGATTAAATAAGAATATATATTGATGAATAAAAGAGAGAGAATGAGTTTCTTACAATAAAATAACCCCTTGTTTCATTATATAAAGGTGAAAACATCAGACTTACATGGATGTAGGTTTCTCATTCTACTTCGTGTCCTATCGCCGACTTATTATATCACTTTTCTCTCTTCTGTAGAAGGGTTTTCATGCCCGAAAGCTAGGGATTTGAAGTTGAAAATTTTTCAAAAGAAACTTATCTTCGGAAACCGTTTTTTTAATTACTTTTATTTCAGAGAATTTTAAATCTTTCGAATAAAAAGAAATATTTCTATTACTTAGTACTCCAGTAACATGGGTTAGCTAATAAAAAAATCAATAGTCTTTTACAAGTTCTACACTAAGAGGATACATATTCCTCCCAGGTTGTGAAGAACCAAATTGAGAGCTTACATTTAGTTTCTGCTGAGAGGTGAAATTTGAGAGAAGTTGACCCCTGACCGGGGATATTATGGCGAGTCACGGCCCATATTCTACGGACTATTTCCCCCGTTTGGCAATACTGGATTCAATTACAGTCGTACAGTAGCTACTTTCTTACACTCGAGAAACTTCTGGTAGACTTAGAGGGTACTGTAGAAACTTCCATGAAACACCACCTGAAATATGGATACTCCTGGAGCTAGTTGTTTATTGGAGGTTGGGTCATATTTTATGTTACTAAGTTGGACACTTAGAGAGGTAGTTCCTCATTAGAAGTTGGATTAGATTAAGTTACAAATAAATTTGTGTTTTACAAATGTGGACACTCAGAGAGGTGACCTTTGAATAGAGGTTGGTTTAGATCAAGTCATATTTTATATTACAAAGTTGGACACTCAGAGAGATGGTCTCTTATTGGAGGTTGCATTAGATCAAGTTATATACAAAGGTGGCTAATCAGAGGTGGACTTTTATTGATGGTTGGATTAGATTGTCATATTTGATTTTACAAATATAGCTGCTCATAGAGACGGTCTCTCATTAGAGGTTCATTTAGATAAGGTCATTGGGATTGGGATTTTAATCGATACCTTGTAGGTTTATTGAAATCTAAGCTCGCCCTAGCTGAAGACGGCCATTAGCCCGAAACCATGGTCTACAGGTGGACACTTCTCAGTTTTCCAAAGCTGGTGTTGTGGCTTTGTCACCGACCTGAGTTCGCCAGTTTGTGGAGACTGCCAATATATGTCGCCTTGTTTTGACAGGATAAGCAACTTTTACTTCTATAAGTCCTTTTTTGTTTTATAAATGTACTTTGAAGCATGCGTTACACCATATGCTTCTTTCATTGAATGCTTAGCGGTGTCACTAGAGGTGGCCACGTCGACACTATATTGTCATCAAGGTTTGTTCAATAGGTTTATGCCTCTTTTTCCTTATAAACAATCTAATCATACAGCATTTACCGTGATTTACCGAGAGTTTAGGGTGATTTTGAAATTTTCGCAGGCTATTTGAGAATTGTGTGCTTGTTTGAAATAAAAAAGACGACTTTTATCAATAACGAATTGATTGAGTATTTTCTCTTTCTTCAGTGTCTTCCCTGAGGATGTTGACCATGTAGAGGAGCGTCATTTAAGAGAGAGAGAGAGAGAAAGAGACATCTAAGTGTAGATAACCATCCTTCCGTACACATCCTTATCGAGATGGCTAAATAAACTCTGTGATAATCATTATCCTGGAGGATAATCTCTAATTACTTCCTAACTTGAACTTGTTTGAATAGAAAGAGATTCCCCCTCCTGTCTAAATAGACACAGAATATTTACATAATACATTAAGTCGTTTCTATAATCTTAGCACAGTATCTTAGAACAATTTGCATCCATAGTTAATTTGTATAGTTATGTTGAATACTTTGATTTCCTTTTCATTTTTCCTTCTCTCCTTTGTTTGATTCTTTTTTTCTTTTTCTCCATGAAAATGATGTATCGCGACTTTTTACAGGACGAAAATGTCCTAATAAAGCTGCTGCTGTTGTAGTTGTTGGTATTTATTCCACTAGATGGCGGTCAGGAAGTCTTTTTTTTTCATATTGCTAGCTGTGTGTGACCTTCTTCTCCTTTTTTCATTACTTTTTTTCTTTTCTTTTCCACAGTTCAATATGATTATCATCCACATAGCTAACGAACGTCATATGAAGAAAAGGTTTGGTAGCTACATAAGGTAAATATATGAAGATACAACCGATCATACATGGAAATGTAGGCGGAAGAAAAACACAAACACACTCGCGAGAATTTCCTTTTACATCTATAGATGTTGTTTTTATATAAATTTCGACATTTTTATTTGTTTATTACAAAACACACGCTATATCCTATGTGGATATTTGCATTGTAAATGTTTAAACTATTTTATGTACATAGTTTTAAATATATATACAAATTATTTATAGTTCAGAAAGAGATAGTGAAAGTTTTTTAAATTTACATTTTAGAGCAATAAATTATTCAAGAAATAAAAGTTATTTACACACACATAATATCAAAAGTCAAATATATCTTTAGAATTACAACCAGTAAACCAGTGGCACAAATATAGAACATTCCAAAACAATAACACCAATAAAAAAACTATTATTAATAAAGTAATACTAGTTTTAGTATTAGTTACTTTTACTATTATTACTTTCATAACTATTTGTTATGAAAACATATTTTGAGGAAGAGCTTTGCTCGATGCAATACCTTGAAATTATATGCATGTACCTCTACAGACCTATAAGCCTATGTCCATAGTTCACTAAACACCCCTAAGCTGCCTTCCATAGAAAATACAGTGTATCTTCCAAACCAATCCAATACAATAGTAAAACGGTCTAGAGATTAATTTGGCGAAACCGCTGAGAGGGTTCACTACTGATGAGCCAAGCCCTCTCATTCAATAACTCATATCATTGCAGTAAGGTCTGTAGAGATAATATTTGATGATATTTAAAAGAAACGCATTGCCAGTAAATTTATTTGTGTAAAATTTTAACGATAGATGGCAATTAAATTTATAAAAAAAACTATACCAATTAAAATTAGAAATTTCAATACTTAATGTAATTCAGGTCCACAGCATATTGTCTAAATGTCAAATTTGAGGATGAAGTAAACCACCAATCGCCATCTTCCAATCTTGCGGTGAATGCCCCGAATTGCCTTCGTTTATTCCAATTGAATCTCTTAGGTCAAGGCTCGGACCTTAATTTGGGGTTCAATTTATATCTGGGACAACACGGAAATACAATTTTTCAACTTTTTTGGAAATCTTCTTGTGTAAATTGTTTAACTACAGGATATATAACTCATCCTCACGGGGCATATAGATAGATGAATAGTTACCTAAGTTGATTATTATGCTTTTCATATAAAACTTATTGTGAAAAATAGTACAAATGTGATATTGTACTGGGATATAGGTGCATAATTATAAAAAAAAAGGCATCTCTTCAGCAACTTTCAGTTGCACGATAAGGAGATGCCTTTTTAAAAAAAAACATATTATATCCCTATTACAAATGCTACAGACCATGGTAATCATTAGGAAAAAGGCATCTTCTGATCATGCAAATAAAAGTTGCTGGTGTCTTGAACCATCAGTTAGAATAACTTTCAACTAATGGTTGATGTTTAATTATTCAAGAATTGGCCAAATACTCATTCTTTATTGATCAGTAATCAGCAAATTTTTGTTCCATCATTAAGAGATGACTTATTCTTAATTTATCCACCTTATCCCAGTACAATTTCACTTCTGTATTATTTTTTCGAAATATAATCATATAATATAATGCGGCTTGTGATTGTAAAACGACATTTAAAAATGTAAGCGGAACACTGTGGGTTCGATTCCCATCCCTGGACACTTTTATTTTTCTGTTTATCATTACTCTTCACAATTCATCCTTTCATACCTCATCTTTAAGGTTAGAAATAATAGTTATTTCTTCTTTAAATAAATTTTGATTTTTCATTGAAAAGAAACTCATGCGGGATAATTTTTAAATGATAATCATGTTAGGTAGTTAGCAAACGCTTTTACTGCCGCACATGTCTACTACATATGTAGAAATCAATTGAAATTTTGCATTTACAAGTGTATCTGAGCCCCATTTAATTATTTGCAATCACTGGTGGAGTTGGAATCTTTCAAGAATCAGGGACCATTGAGGTAATTTTGGCTTCAGAAAAAAAAAAGTGTCCAATGCGGGATTCGATCCCGGATTGTGTGGCTGTCGAATATCGACAGTTAATACCAATCCTTTACCGATATGCCGATAGATGGCAGTAGTGTATTATTCCAACATTATATCTGTGTATGCAGCTCTCCTAGGGCAGTCCAGTGATGCCAAACCCACCAGCTCTTACATCACAGAGTTAAAAGAGAATCTTGCCTACCGTCCAACTTGTCAGAAAAATGCCGTAAGTATTGTCATCACATTCTATAAATACAAATATTTGTCTTCTTCTTTCTTATCTCCACTCAATCATATTAGGGTACTGGGTAGAGTAGAATGCGTCTGCCTTTGTCATTTAGACTGGGAGCACTACTCAGTGGCAGGCCGACTTAGCTCCAAAAGAAATGGCCTCCTCTGACATGAGGAATAGACGCCATGTGCAGTCGCTCCTAACACGGAGTACAAACGCTGCTCATCCTGTATCCCTGGATTAGAAGCCCTTACAGGGTACTATCAGCCGGACCAGCTGAGCCCAGGTTTTTTAGTGAGTTTGTTACTGCTCCCCCTCCTCCTTTTTCATTCGGGTTTGGGACCGGCAAAGGCGGAGTACAAATATTTGTTAAATATAAAAATTACGAATTAAAATTCACTTTACTAAGCATTTTCATCTTTCTTTATATATTGTCGAATAATTATAAAAGACAAACTTCAGGATGACACATCAATTTATATAAGACACACAAGTACAAACTCAAATTTATAAAATACAATATAATTAATAAGGAAAGTATATAGAGTAACAAAAAATATAAAAATCAAAATTAATGATCTGTTCACAAAAATAAATATTTTACTACAATAGAAACAGTTTCATTGCAAAAATTAAAAATAGAGCACAGATACTTCCAAATATTGTTGTCACGCTGCACGTGATTCTCGCCGTATAATGTCTAGATGGAAAATTTGCCGGGAGGAAAATTGATATGAAAAAGCACAGGTCTCCTCTCCCGTTAAATTAAATTTCAAAACTAGAGGCCATATATTTAGTATAATGTTTAATATTTTAGTATAATGTCTACATATAAATTTCCAATCAATATTGAATATTAATTTAGTTTTCATTCTTTATAACTTCTACTTCAGTTTTGTTGTTGTCGTGTCCAATGAAGAGCCTCAGATGTCTCCATGCATCTCTATCACAGCAGTCGCAATGTCCACTATCTTGGGCGTGTAAAGCTGCTGTTATGGGACCATGCTAATTTTCTGTTGTTGTCGTGTCCAATGAAGAGCCTCAGATGTCTCCATGCATCTCTATCACAGCAGTCGCAATGTCCACTATCTTGGGCGTGTAAAGCTGCTGTTATGGGACCATGCTAATTTTCTGTTGTTGTCGTGTCCAATGAAGAGCCTCAGATGTCTCCATGCATCTCTATCACAGCAGTCTCAATGTCCACTATCTTGGTGCTCTTCATTGGAAAATGGGTGCCGTTGCCACGTTAGTCACCTTAGACCAGAATTTGGTCAAATATTCCAAGGTCCAGGGGGGACTGGTGTGGTTGGACTTCTCCCCCCTACTTTAGTTTTGAAAATATCGTATAGATTTTTTCAACTTGAATATATAGGCTGCCATGACCGGAATTAATAGTTCTTAAAAAATCAGAGACACCATGGCCAGAAAAGGCTGTGTACCTGGATACATTTATAACGCCTTGCTGAATATTTTAATTTTTATTTTTTTCTGACGAAGACAAACGATTTTTGGCGAAACGACGAGCAAATAAAAACCTTTTCTGGCCAAAGTGTGTCTCTTTTCAAAATATTTATTAAGTTATGTAAATTCCGTTGTATATTTGTATATATTACTATAGATGGGATTTTTTTCCGGGAGGAAAATGATCTGTCATCTCTCCCGCCAAAATAGACGTCAAAACTAGACACCATCTATTGACCGTCGCCGCAAACTAGTGGCCTTGAGTCGGTGACAAAGCCACAACACCAGCTTTGGCAAATTGAGAAGTGGCCACTTGGAGACCATGGTTTCAGGCTAATGGCCCTCGTCAGTCAGGGCGGGATTTAATTCCATGAGATCCACAAGGGATGAAATCTTCACAATCTGCCAAAGAGGTGTTTAGCTGTCAAAGTGACTGGGCAAAATCTATGGTAAAAAAAAAATTGGATGGAATTTATGCCAGAAGGAAATTAATCTATTAAAATAAACGTCGCCTCCCTTGGCAAAATAGACGCTAAAACTAAGCCTCATCTTTGTATTTGCTTTGTCACCGACCCGAGTCCGTTAGGTTGCGGAGACGGTCAATAGATGGCGCTTAATTTTAGCGTCTATTTTACCGTGAATCGCGACCTTTATTTTTGATAGATATTTAATATGTTATGCAAATTCAGTTATATATTTACATATATACCTATATATAGGTTTATGTATACACATATATACCAGTGTTGGGCATTAAAAAATTATTTTTCAATTAAATTGAAGTGCAATTAACAATTAATTAATTGTTAATTAGAAAAGTGCAATTAACAATTGATTAATTGTTAATTGTGAAAATTACAATTAACAATTAATCAATTATTAATCTTTAATAAATCATTTTAATTAATATTTGCCCAACACTGCCTGAGATAAAAAGTGTTTTTATTAAATACAACACACCTTTACCATCGTCAGCTGCAGTTGAACGCTTTTTTTCTTTTGCGACAATGACAAATCTGCCAAAGAGTCACAAATTGTCGGACAACATGTTCGAGAAGAGAGTGGTACTGAAATGCAGTGTTGGGCATTAAAAAAATATTTTTCAATTAAATTGAAGTGCAATTAGCAATTAACAATTGATTAATTGTTAATTGTGAAAATTACAATTAACAATTAATCAATTGTTAATCTTTAATAAATCATTTAAATTAATATTTGCCCAACACTGATATATACCATCGAACTACTAGTTTAACATAAGGTAATGATGTATTAGATTAAGGGAGGCTTTCAGAAATCTCACACACCTATTAATATTGCCGCGGAGATAAATAAAGCAAGGACAAATTTGTGGATAATTAATTTATTATAAAGGTGGGTATTTACCTTTTAGTTCTCCAATAAAATTATATACGAGAGGTATTTATAGGGAGAGAGAGAGAGTCAGATGATAAAAACAACTTATCTCAATGTAAAGATAATAATAATAATAATGAGCGTCGTCAGCCACCGAGGACTCTCATTTTCCGATAAGATTCCGAGAACCTCTCTCACACCTGTGGTCCCACCCCGGAGTCAAGTGATGATTGACAGGTGTCCCATGGAGCTTCTTGTGACCGGAGTTGTAGAGCTACTTGACACTATTTTAAATCATTTTGAGAGAAATAAAAGAATTAGATGTAACAGAAACTTGATGTGTTATTCAAATAGGTATTGTGATGTCGATTGGTGTAGAGATTACATGTGTGTATGAACAGAGCCGGCCTGCAGCCCGTGTGGAGACAGGGGACAGACTACGGAGACTGCGGCTACGTCTCAAGATCGCAGGTTACGACGGTTACATCATCCAGACATCGGATGGACACCAGGTGTGTATGTCAACACCATGTATGATATTACTATTGTATTAGGGCGCCATCTGTTATTAGAAATTGAAACTATTTTTGACGCGTATGATTCTTTCTTTAAGTATAACAATTTTCTACTGTTTTTATTGTAAAACGACATTTGAAATACTATCCCGCATGTGTTTCTTTTCAACGAAAAATCAAAATTTATTTCAAGGAGAAATAGCGAATATTTCTAACCTTTTGGATCAGGTATGAAAGGGTGAACCGTGAAGAGCAATGATAAACGGAAAAATAAAAGTGTCCAGGGATGGAAATCGAACCCACAGTGCTCCGCTTACCGGGCAGATGCCATGTCCACTAGGCTACCCTAGACATATTTTTCCGTTCGTAAATAATACATAAAGTAATTTATAAAACAATATAATATAATGCGGCTTGTGATTGTAAAACGACATTTGAAATATTACCCCGCATGTGCTTCTTTTCAACTGCCTTTATTGCAATGCTAAATAAATGGGAGATTTGTATGTGATAACAGTATCGAGTTCTTGAATATGTTTTCCTCCACTTTAATACAATAACAGAAACCCTATTCATAATTGAGAATGTGGATAAAAGATCAAATATTCGGTTACAATATCTCTATATTAGATAGCAAAAAGATATATATTGGATTGAATAAAAGATTGATTTACCAATATTTCGGCTGGCTGAACGCAAACCTTTATAATAAAAGATTTATTTGCCAATATTTCTGTTAGCTGAACGCAAACTTTTATAATAAAAGATTTATTTGCCAATATTTCGGCTGGCTGAACGCTAACCTTTATAATAAAAGATTTATTTGCCAATATTTCGGCTGGCTGAACGCTAACCTTTATAATAAAAGATTTATTTGCCAATATTTCGGCTGGCTGAACGCTAAACCTTTATTTCTTGCTAGGCGAAGCGTGTCGGTGCCAAAACTGGTTCAGCCAGCCGAAATATTGGCAAATAAATCTTTTATTCAATCCAATATATGCCTTTTTATTATCTAATGATTTAAGTATGGGTTGGTCTATTTTCAGAACAATATATATATAATAAGCAGCAAACATAAATAAATTCCGAGGATAAGTTTCTTTTATTTCAAAAATAATAGTACTTCGAGCTTTCGGGCGTAAATAGCCCTTCTTCAAGAATATAGGAAGTAATTTCAAATTAAATTTTGAATTTCAAATAGAAATGTTTGTAAACAATTAGATGGTATTTTTCTTTGGTCCTGCATAGCGTGAGTGAATCTCGTATCCACGTGATTTAGTTCTAATCTAAAAACTTTTATAAAGAGTCTTTTTTGAAATAAAAGAAACTTATCCTCGGAATTTATTTATGTTTGCTGCTTATTATACACCAGAGGATTCCACCTTATGAAATATATATATATATGTTACAGAGATTTCTAGAAATGATTTAAACTTGAAAGCGTCACAAATTTTATTGAAGTAGTAATAAAATCTATCTCTCTTAAAAATGGATACTTCGATCAGTTAAAGTTTTATTCTCTCAACATTTTAACAAAAATCTTTTGTCTTCGTCAAGAGAAATAAAAATAAAGAATTTGGATAGACGTTTATTTCTCCTTACGAAGACAAAGGATTTTTGTTGAAACGTTGGGAAAATAAAACTATAACTGGTCGGAGTGTCTATTTTTAAAGAAATATGATTGTCGGCCAGAAGCAATCTCTATCTTTAAAATAGTAATAAAGTGTTGATACACGGAATGGTGTACTATTTCCTGTCTTCACATCATTTCTTGGCGGTCATGCACATATAGCTTTCTCAAGACTCCAGAAACAGTTTCTTTCTGTTTGATCCGTTGCATTCTAAGATGTAATAAGGTTGGGTTTGTGAGGTATTTGATGTAGAGAGTGGGAAATTTTTCTTATCTCCTTAAAATGTCAAGGACTTCAAGTAGGTTGTGCTAAACCTTGTAATCCTGGTGTAGTCATTACGCGAGAGATTAGAACTAACGAAAGTTTGGGTTATTTTCTGTTGTATACTGTATGTAGGGTATACCATGTTGTATACCAATGGTGATCTTTTACTTCCCAAAATGCCGATCGATTGAAGTTGACTCCGGGTGTGTCCAGAACGAAGGACTCAGCCCTTACGACATGAGACGGGAGTACATCAGCGGTTTCTCAGGATCCCAGGGTAAGTGCTGCGACAGGGATTTGACTTTTTTTTCAAACATCCCTATATATAGTCACGACCGTCTTTCCTCATCGGCCTCTGTCACGGATGCGCGCGCACAGGGAGGTCACGTGCTCGCCGGCAGCCAATAAAAAATAAAAATAAAAAACTCCCTCGAGCCGGATTTGAACCAGCGACCTAAGGATCACCGTTGTAACATCTACAGTCCTCCGCTCTGCCAACTGAGCTATCGAGGGATACAAACTGTATGAATAAGTTTACCTTATAAAGTCAACTAATCCTATTTCTACACAAAATGTATCCCTATATATAGTCACGACCGTCTTTCCTCATCGGCCTCTGTCACGGATGCGCGCGCACAGGGAGGTCACGTGCTCGCCGGCTCCCTCGAGCCGGATTTGAACCAGCGACCTAAGGATCACCGTTGTAACATCTACAGTCGGGTAAAACACGGGCGTTGCCCGGGTCATTCGGCTAGTTTATAATACTTAAATCATTAATACAATAGGTTTCTGGAGATGAGTTTCTTTTCATTTTTATTTATGCAATTTCAAGCTTTCGGGCATCTCTGCCCTTCTTAGGGGAGTACACATATAACGAATAATAAGGAACATTGACAAGAAATACTTGGTACTTTTCACCAGTTACAACACCTTTTTTGGCAGTTTCTACTGATTTCCTATATGCCCTCGTAGAATGTTATGAAATCGAAACCGCCTTTGTATTGATGGGTCTTGATCCAAAACCATGGTATACAACAACAACAACAAAAAGCCTTTATTTAGGGTCACTGACCCTATACAGGATTCACCAGAGGTATACATAAGAACAAAGCAGTGAGACAAAGGAAATAACGATATAGACAGAAGAAAAAGAAAAAAAAAAGAAAGAGGAAAGCAAGAAAACCATGGTATACAGGTTGGCCTTTTTGTCTGAATACGTTGAAGCTGGAATTTTGGCATATTCTTTCATCCTAAAGCATGTGTTCTGCATAGGTATGATAGATAAAAGGCATTGGTTTATACATTTTTATAGGGGGAAGGGTGTTTTTTCCGCTCATTTCCAAGTGTGTGGAATCTCCCTATATGGTTGTCACTATAGGGAACTATTGACGATATTGTGTGCCATCCTTGCTGCTATAGACAATTTGACAATTAAAATAATTTTATTAACATCTTGTCAATACATGCAAAGTGCACAGTATGTACTATTAAAAAAAAAGAAAATATGCATTATATACACTATGTACAATGAATATGGCGCCTCTACCAGCGCTGCAGAGTTTGGTGGAGAATCGCCAGTGGGTCTCCAGCGACACCACGCATTTCGCGATCTACGAAGAATACGTAGATCGCGTAATTCGCCGCTGAGGATATGGTGATGGCGTGGTCCTTGCTGCTGAAGAGTTGTGCTGTGGACGCAGGACTTGCCGTGGTACTAAGGGATGGACCAGCCGCTGTATGGACCGACAGCCGCTACTTCCTACAGGCGGAACAAGAGCTGGACTGTAACTGGCAGCTGGTGAAGACATTACGTGGGGCAGTCTCTCTGCCCAAGTGGGCCGGGCTCTACCTCCCCAGGGGCAGTAAGCTGGCGGCCGACCCCCGTCTCGTGCCCCAAGGACAGGTACGAACCTTCGACCAACTTCTGAAATATTTATGTCTACCTTTATATCTTGACTAAGGCGTCAATTTTTTTTTCCTGAGAGAAAATTTATTTTAACTAAAATCGGTCAATCATATACGCGTTTGCATAGCTATTTCAAAATATTTTAATTATTTGATATGAACTTTTCTCGGGAGTTTGATTTTTCTGGATAAAAAGTAGCAAGGTCCTAGATATGTTTCGCTGCTCTTTATGAAAACACGCACACATACCGTACGAGTACAGTACATATACTGACCTAAAATCGGTCCTACCAAGTCATTTGTAAGAAATGTCCATATTTGTAAAAAAAATAAAATAATAATAAAACTTCCGTTTATTGGTTTACACATGTAGATTTATGGTACATATAGTGCAAGAATGGTTAAATGTGAACAAAAGTTGGTGTTATCAAAGAAGGATATAAAAGTAAAAATCGCAGTGTAAGTTTTTGATATTGACAAACTATTCATGATTTAAGGTAAAATAGTGAAAGAGATTATAAAATTATAATATAATATAATAGATATCGACAAAGAAACTATACTGATATTTACAAAGAGAGCGTTAAGATTTATAAAACGAATTTTGGATAAAAATGTAATTCATTTTTTCATATATTAGTAACTAGATCATTGGCTCATCTACAAGAGTAACGTAGAAATTGTAGAAAACCTCGACCGAAGTACCACTGTTGTCTGCAAAGTGACAATGCAATGACGACAGTGGAACTAACTCCTTCTTCTTCTTTCTTATCTCCACACTGGGTGAAGTAGAATGTGTCTGCTTTTGTCATTAAGACTGGGAGCACTACTCAGTGGCAGGCCGACTTAGCTCCAAAAGAAATGGCCGTCTCTGACATGAGGAACAGACACCATGTGTAGCTGCTCCTAACATGGAGTACAAACGCTGCTCATCTGTATCCCTGGATTAGGAGCCCTAACAGGGTGCTATCAGCCAGGCCAGCTGAACCCAGGTTTTTTAGTGAGCTTGTTACTGCTCCCCCTCCTTCTTTTTCTTCCGGGCTTGGACCGGCAAAGGCGGAGTTGGAACTAACTCCACTGTCTTGGTCCAGTGGCTACGTTGGAGCGAGAGATTACGTCAGCACAACATCACACTGGAGACAGACACTGGCAACCTGGTGGACGACATCTGGACGAGGGCCCAGGGACGACCTGCACCCCCCACCGGTCACATCGAACCCTACCCCCTCAAATACTCAGGTAATACAAACCCCATTACATTCTTCACTCTAACACCTGAGTGCAGGGAAAGCTTGGCAATACAAGATCCGCGAACTGAGAGACACCCTGCAGAAGAAACTCCTGGATGGAATGATCCTGACAGCACTGGATGAAGTGGCTTGTAGGTTCTTCTTATTGGACGATTGGGATGGTAGCGACCATACGTCTTTGTGCCACAGGGCTCTTCAACCTCCGGGGATCGGATACACCAGACAGCCCTGTCTTCAAGGCATTCACCTTTGTCTCTCGCGAAGAGATCAGGTATGGTAGTTCCACCATTGAAATAACTCCCTACATACAAGTAGGTAAATATTGGAATCTTAGCTTGTCACATATACGAAGAAGAAATGTGGAAATACGGCAATATAATATGCAACGGATAAAACTGTCTCTGAACTTGGCATTGTTTTCAATGAGATGACGATT
>CP092870.1:85145338-85247470 GCA_030710605.1 Cordylochernes scorpioides | reverse complement strand
GGGTCCAGGGGTGGGGGACTTGTGTGGTCAGACTTCTACCCACTACACTATACTCTTTTGATATCATTTATTGAATAGAGCATCCATATTATATAGAATCCCATTTTTGAAGAAATACAATCGAGTTTGTTCTCCACGCCATATTACACCACAGGTCGGGAGATTTGTATAAAAGAGGGCTATTGGTTTGAACTTAACAGACTTTCCTCTCTATAGCTTTGTTAGGAAAGTAATGGTTTCCATAACAAATATTCGTTTTCCGATTCCCATCAAATTCTGCGATATTTCGAGCCAAAATACCTTTATTTAAGGCTCTAATGAGGTCATTTTTATATATCGTTTTAACGCCATGAGTGAAAGATTTCTTAGCTTGAAAGCTGGTCCAGTGTTTTATTGAAATAAAGAAACAAATTGTTAGAAATAAGAAAAAGGCATCTTCCTATCGTGCAACTGAAATTTGAAAATGGCTTGCGCCAACTATATAAATAAATATCAACTATTCGTTGATTTTTATTATTCAAGAAATGTCCAAATAAAGAAAAGCTCACCACGTATGCCTTTAGTATGTATTTATATAGGGAAAGGTGCTATTTTTGGTGAATAAATACTATCCATCCATAACTTTATTTTGTATTCTTCCCCTCTCACAGGATGCTATTAATTCGAAGCCGTCCCTGTACTGATAAGAGTCAAAGCTCGAAACCATGGTATATAGGTTAGATTTTGTCTGAATTTATCAAAACTGGTGTTATTGTTCAATATTTTATCACAACCTTTAAGTTTTTTACTGAGATCATCAACACAAAATACATTCTTCAAATACATATTTAAAGGGAGAAAGGTGGCTTCTTTGGTATATATATATTTGTTGTAATGTAGTTTGATCCTGTTGGATGACTGTAGTGTGACGGGTTAGTTGCAGTCGTTGTAGCCACAATGTCCAGAGTGGTTTCAGGCGTGAAAGGAATTACACAAAAGAACAAGGCATGTTGGATGTCACCATAGAAAAGAAGAGAGAAAGCAAGTGAAGGCGACCCCAGTCAAGGCAGGTCTGTCAATCATCGTGTCTTAGAGGGACTCATCTATTTGAGCTAGAAGGGGGCACACCTGGTAACCTCGACCTGTTTTGCGGACATTTTTCCTGTCTGGCGCCGACTGTCACTCAATCGAATTTTATCATGTCGTTTTGATAATTATACTATAACTATATAACACATTGGGATATCAATATTTATTGTAATATATTATAACGTATATATATGGTATATTAAAATATTATTTTATTTAAAATTATATTTCATAGATTCAAATACTCAGTTAAATAGACCGTCAGAGGTCACGCATCCCCTATAAAAACTCATTGTTGTTGTTTCCTGATGGCCAGTTGAAATCCTTTGGACATTATGTAAATAAGTTTCCATTTTTTAGATTCCTATGCTCTAAGCCAGGCATTACTTTTATGAAACTATGTTTTTTCATATATTCTTTTAGTTCAATTAAAGCTTTTTTATTAATATTATTTAATTATTACCACGACTGCAGAAAAATATCGTAATATACTCATGGATACCAAAGTCTAGCATCAGCTAATAATTCTATTTAAAAAATATTCAAAATTAGCAGCAAATATTATTTATAATATATATATGTCATAATATATACTCTTCCAGGAATAATAAAGCAAACCTAGAGCCAGCCCAGAGAGAGACGGGATGTAAAGTCCGGTCAGTTGAGACAGCAGCGACATTCCAAGGGGCGGCAAATGGGGCCGTCCGTCAACACCTTGGGACTTTTAAGACAGTTGGCGATTGTGTGCGACACGAACGACCGCTCAGCGGTGGCAGGCCCGTCTCTCTCCCCTCTCTCTCTCTGGTTGTCTGGGTTCCTTCTCCAACTTGTGGTGTCCTTATTTATCTCCCCACCTTATATTGCCACAAATAAAAGTCGACAGGATAAGACCTGGCCGAGAAGCAAATCCCTCATATACCAGAGTATGAAGAAAACAAGAAGCAATACCACGATGATCGGACAAACCCACAACCAAGTTCCACAAGACTCAACGACCGACTCTACTGTTGCCGCTTCTCTTCGAGCTCTCACCCTCTGTCTCGACCAACTTTTAAACCGTGAGCCTGAAGAAACAATCACCTACGGCGGAGATGAACCTGCCGCACACTTCTTCTCGCAACTTGAGTCTCAGCCGAACTTCCAAAACTTAGAGCCAACACGCCAAGCTCGAAAGGCTCTATCATCACTCAGAGGCGAACCTCGCAAAATTTCACAAGAGTTAGCTCTACTCAATAAGACTTATGAAGAGGTCAAGGAGTCACTCTGCGTCGTCTATCTCCGACGCCCTAGCTTCACTCTTCAAGAGTTCTATAAGCTTAAATGCACGTCGATGGCCGAGATCGAGACCTACTACAAGAACAAGGTCCGAATAGGATTGGCGATCAACCTCCCTAAGAGTGCCATCGTGCAAGCACTATTCAACGGTGTGCCAAGTCACTATGGCAACCTTTTAAAGATGGCACAACCCTCGGAACCAGAAGAATGGTTGTGCTTAGCCCAGCAGCTGGCCTACGAAGGGGATAACACAAGCATTAAAGCTGCCCAACAACGATCACCGCGCCAGAGCAGAGCACCTTCCACCACCGTGGACAAGACCCCACCATATCCTTGCCGTTACTGTGGCGGACAACACTGGCACGCACAGTGTCAGCAGCGAGGGCCCTACCAGCGGACATTTCGGACCTTTACACCTGTGGTCCACAACGTCGAGCAACACCAAAATTCGACTCGGCCTGCAGGTTTCTACGAGACCTCAGCAACGACGAACTCGGGAGAAACTAGGTAATGCCAACTTCGGCAGCAGAACTCCTCCGAAGCTCAATGAACCTACTTGCACCCTACACCAGCATACGCCTGTAAGTGCAATTGTTTTAACCCCTATCATTCATTCTTCAAAGATGCCATTCCTAGTTGACTCTGGAGCCAATGTTTCCATAATTAGTTTAAATCAATTTGAATATATTGAATATTTTAATAGTTTCATTTGTTCCACCCCTATTAGCAATGATGTTATTATCTGTACTATATCTAGTCATGCCAAACCAATCGGATTAGTTACCTTACCAATACAATTTAATAATTTTAATTTTAATGAAACATTTTATATTTCAAATTCACCCCTTGAACTTGGTATTCTATCTATTCATGTTATGCAATTCTTAAGATTAACAATATATTTTCATAATCAATTGATACTTCAAAATAGTGTTCCAGTACCTAAACATTTGTACCATTTTGTATGTGACCTTCCTACACGGCTCGCGAATAATAACTTCTAACCCTAAACGACCCATAATTCACTCGGTTAACTTAGGCGTTGACGATTTTCAACCTCCACGTGAGCCTTGCTTACAAACAACCCTTAATAATCTTTATCAACCTTCCCTTGAATGCCCCTCTCACCCTTACAACCTTAATAACCTTTGTACCAGCCCATGCCCCTCTAGAGAATTAATGATTAAAGAATTTATCGAAAAACGCCCAGAAATGCCTATCCCTTATCAGCAATTATTGTATTCTTTTAAATATATTTTCCCTATCAATAAATTCAATGTATTACGTCTCAACATAACCCCTGTAAAGCTCAAAATTATTTCCGATAAGGTTATTTCCCTCCGACCATACAAACTCCCTATGCCTACCAGAAGGAAATTCAGGACCAGGTATCTCAACTTCTAAAACATGCCATAATCACCCCCTCCTCTAGCCCATATTCCTCCCCTGTGACACTAGTTCGTAAACGCGATAACACCATGCGTCTCTGCATCGACTTCCGTCGCGTGAACGAACTAGTACCCTCGGATTTGCATCCTTTGCCATTGATAGAAACGGTACTGGATAACCTGTCGAAAGCCAGAGTATTTAGCACCGTTGACATAAGCAATGCATACTATCAAATCCCCATCGCGGAGGAGAGTCAACCACTACTCTCTTTCGTGAATCAACAAGGACAATATAATTTCAAACGCTTAGCTTTTGGATTCAGATCAGCACCCCAAATTTTCGAAGGTGTGATTACCCAGTTGATCCACAAACACCACCACTCTTTCATAGCCCATTATTATGACGACTTCGTTATTTTTTCTGACTCCTCAGAACAACACCTTACACCCCTTCGACTTTTCTTTAAATTCTGTTTAGAGGAAAACCTCCAGCTTAACCTTAAAAAATGTAATTTTTATCAAAATTAAATAGATTTTCTCGGCTACCACATCACCGCAGGGACTTACACACCTAATATTAAAAATACCGAAATAATCAACGCTATTAGAACCCTTATCATCATTAAAACTCTACAATCATTTTTAGAGGCCATCAACGTATATCATAAATTCATCCCAGAGTATGCGAGACTTCGCCACCCCTTAAATCAATTACTAAAAAAGAACGCCAAATGGCTTTGGAGCCCGAATTGCCAACAAGCCTTTGATAAATTGAAGCAACACCTCGCAACACAACCTGTGTTACATCTATTTCAAGAAGGGCTCCCATGCCAGGTCTATTGCGACGCTTCCACGCAGGGCATATTGCAGGTGTACTCAAACAAGTACATCCTGACGGTAACATCTACCCTGTACAATATTACAGTCTCGCGTTGCGTTCCTATGAGCGTAATTACACTATATCTGAACTGGAGTGCTTAGCCATTGTAGAGTGCGTTGACAAATTCCGAGTGTACCTCCTAGGTACAAGATTTGTCATCTACTTGGATCATCACGCCTTACAATGGCTAAAGACCATAAAAGACCCCACCGGACGCCTCTTTCGTTGGAGCCTTCGACTCTCAGCTTACGACTATGAGGTCAAATACCTCAAGGGCTCGCGTCAGTACGAAGCGGACCTACTCTCCTGTAATTCTTTCTGCGAATTTCTAACCACAGGTCAAATAAAAGATCATCAGGGCGAATTAAGGAGGGACACAAGGTATATCCTCAATGACAAAGACCTTATGTCCATCACACGACGGGGTGTCACTAAAATAATAGTTCCACCATCACTCCATGGCACCCTACTACAACGAGCCCATCGCGATTTCAATCACCCCGGCATTTCGCAGATGACCAGACTGATCGCAGCCCAATACTATTGGGACGGCTTGACAAATGACATCAGGACACATGTAAGAGCCTTTTCAATATGCCAATTAGTCAAACCACCAAAAGGACCTATCTACGGAGATTTGGGACAACTCCCCCCAGCGGTCCTGTCATTCGAACTAGTGTCACTAGATACTATTTATGGATTCGCGAAATATGGAAATTCTCAGACCTTCTTACATGTAGTAGTGGACCATGCCACACGGTACGCGTGGGCATTTCCATCTCGGTCCACCAGCATTCTCACCTATACCCAAGTAATTAAAAAGGTGATGCAGTTTGGTTCTCCTAAACGACTTTTGAAGGATAGAGCTCCTGCCTTCACCTCTCCGAAATTTCGTAGATTTTTGATTAGACATAACATTGGCCAACTTCTCACGACAAGCAACAACCCCCAGGCCAACGGATTAAGTGAACGACTAAACGTCACGATTACTGGCAAACTTGAACTGTTGCGCCTCCAACAACCTAAGACGGCCTGGACCAAACTACTACCTCAGGTCCTTCAGGCTTATGACAATACCCCACATTCTGTTACCGGGTTTCCACCGTCATACCTCTTGTTAGGTAGTTTCCCGCTACAACTATCCGAGCATGTACAAAACTACCCAAAATTCGACGACGCCAGAGAATTGGCCTATCAAAGGACACATGAACGACACTTACGCGACAAAGCGAGATTCGACCAAACACATAGAGCATCCGATTTTGAAGTAGGCGATCTCGTTTTGGCAAAAACATACCACCATCCAGACCCCGGTAAACTGGCACCCTTCTTCTCAGGATCTTATGAAATACTGGAGATAATTTCCCCTCAAATCGTACGGATCAACCGCTCCAACCGACCTCTAAGTCGTGAGACAGATACAATTCATGTCAACAAATTAAAACGCTATACGGAAAACGAACAATTTATTTCACCGCCCGTAAATGATCGAGACCACCTCAACAATACCTTCAATTTCCCATATAAACACTTCAATCACACTCTAATCCATACTAAACCGGCTATTAATTCACGAAAGCAACATGTCTACACTTACAATCAAGATTATCAAAGATATTTGAACCACTTATCCCCTGAAATCTTTACCAATTACAAACCTGACAACGAGACTTTACGATCCCGGAGTTACCAAACTATTCTCGGAACCAACCCATTGACCTTTCTCTCGGACTCACTTCTAGAACCCAGTAGTATCTAAATAATTAAGGTAGAAAGGCCCAACGCAAGTTTCCACTCGCTCTGTTCGCCTATATTCTACCTTTGCATCTCGAACTATTTTATCTTCGCATATTAAATATAAGTCCATTCGACTTCCTCACCTACACACGGGACTTTTCCCCTCGGACTCGCTACACAAGTAACTGCATAGATAAGGTATAATAGCCCAAAGCAAGTTTCCCCTCGCTCTGTTCGCCAAAATTCTAACATTGTATGTAGTTCTTTATTTACCTAAGTCCTGAGCTCACACAATTTCCAACCTCAACCTCATTTCTCGTACTCTACACCTATAGCATAGAAAGCCCATGCCAAGTTTCCCCATGCCATGTCCGCCTGAAAAAATATCTTAAAGTGTAGAGTTCCCCAGTCTTAATCACCTTCAGAATTTCGTCATGTGTATGTGATTCCCCTTCTCTTTGTTCACCCTCCTCAATGTCATTTCCCTTATAATACACTGCGTGACATTGAAAATGGAACACCAAGAAATAGTGACCAGAAAGTGATGAAACTCGGCAGACAGAGAGAGACAGGGACGAACAATAAGTGATCTTTATTTCAAAATGATAGTCATAATACAGAGCGAGAACGGCGTCGGCTTAGTAGCAAGTAGGACCACCGCGGACGGCGATGCACGCAGCAACACGTCTAGGTAGAGAGTCAATCAGAGTACGGATGGCGTCCTGAGGGATGGCTCTCCATTCCCTCTCAACCATTTGCCAAAGTTCGTCTTCTGAACGCGGCTGTGGCAAGGCATGCAAACGGCGTCCAATGATGTCCCAGACGTGCTCGATTGGTGAGAGATCAGGAGAGTACGGTGGCCAGGGAAGCATCTGTACATCTTGCAGAGCTTGTTGGCTAATGCGAGCAGTGTGCGGTCGGGCGTTATCCTGCTGATAAAGGGCATTAGGTACCCCCTGAAGGTAGGGGAGGGTCACCGGTCGCAGCACATCATCAACGTATCGTTGGGCGTCATAGTGCCCTGAATACGAAGTAAAGGTGACCTGGAATCATACGCGATTGCGCCCCAAACCATGATTCCACGTTGTCGCACGGTGGGGCGTTCCACAATTGCTGCCGGATTGGACCTTTCTCCACGTCGACGCCACACGCGTACACGGCGACTATCACTGGACAAGCAGAAACGCGACTCATCTGAGAACACGACCCTGTGCCATTCCGTCATCCACGTCGATCTAGCCCGGCATCATTCCAAACGTTGGCGCCTATTCGGTGGGGTCAATGGCAGTCTTCTTAGCGGACGGCATGAGTGCAAGCCATTAGCAACCAATCGACGGGAAATGGTTCTGGTCGAGATGGAATGATCTAGGGTGTCTTGCACATGTTGCACCGACATTCCTATAAATTGCCACATTTCCTTGTTCCAACCATCTTCTCCACAGTCGGTGCACCGTGGACGCACCAAGGTGTGTATCAGCTGCGATTTGACGTATGGACCAACCTGCCCTTTTCAGTCCGATCACCATGCCCCTCGTAAAAGCGTCTGTCTGCTTGAACTGCCTCCGTTTACGATGACCTGGCATTCTCTGTTATTACACGTGTCTTTTGACACAAGAACAAAATTTCTACAATGATTTTCCTTGAAGAAATAACAACACGAATACTGTCCTTTCTGCAAGTTCCTTCCCTTATATCTTACTCCATGTGCGCACGAGAGCTGCGCATTTCACATCATTTGCATAACTCGTTTAGGCGCGTCTACCCTGAAATTTGCATAATTTTCTGGCCACCATTTCTTGGTGTTCCATTTTCAATGTCACGCAGTGTACATTAGATGTTATTGTAGATAGCCTTTTATAGCTTTGATATTATCAAAAATTCCTTTATATATCAAACTCTCTGGTGTTGTAAAACTGCTTGTAAATAATATTTACTTGTGTACTATACAATATTTTATTTACATAAAACTATGTCACCATAACCTTAATTAATTTCAACTGTAAAATTATTTTCTTTATTTCTGGCTTCTCCAGCTTTAAGTATACTCAAACCAGCCCAGAGAGAGACGGGATGTAAAGTCCGGTCACTTGAGACAGCAGCGACATTCCAAGGGGCGGCAAATGGGGCCGTCCGTCAACACCTTGGGACTTTTAAGACAGTTGGCGATTGTGTGCGACACGAACGGCGGCTCAGCGGTGGCAGGCTTGTCTCACCCCCCTCTCTCTCTCTCTGGTTGTCTGGGTTCCTTCTCCAACTTGTGGTGTCCTTATTTCTCTCCCCACCTTATATTGCCATATATATATATTTATGTGAATGGAAATATAACTCTAATGATGTTGCTACAGTGTTTGCCAATTCGACCCCCTGACAAGATGAAACTGATGCTGATTGTCCTGATGATGTCTTGTGTCCTGTTAGCCCACACTGAGCATGTGAAAGTAGACAATGAATGTGAGTAATTCTTCTTATATTGAGATATGTTTACTGTAGGGAGGTTACCTCTCAATAATATACACTCATGGACCGAACTTAAGCAAGTTGTACCTTTCAGCATATATATCGGGATTCAGACAATGACTCTGAAGATATTTGATATACAGTTATCTTTATTGAGGACATACAAGATAACCAGGTGTGAACAAAATTGCCTTAGTCTCCTTCAAAAATATAAAATAAAATAGATGACCAACAACATTAAAGACATTCCACTTCCTTAAGTATTGTCCATGAGTATATATAGATTTAGGGTAATTACCTCAGTTCTTAGTCAGACCTTAGTCTGTAGACCATATCAGTCTATTACATAATTTGTTGTTATCCCATATATCTCTCTCTCTTTGCCCTAGCGCGCTCAACGCAGGCCGCGCAACATCTGGGAGCCTTCTGCCAACGGCTCCTGCGGGAAAACGCCAGCTCCAGCTATCATGAGGAGTACGAGGCGGAGACTATCGTACTGCGGGGATCAGCGACAGCTCAGCGGTGGCAGGCCCGTCTCACCCCCCTCTCCCTCTGGTTGTCTGGGTTCCTTCTCCAACTTGTGGTGTCCTTATTTCTCTCCCCACCTTATATTGCCACATACAGTGGACCCTCGGTTTGCGAGCATAATCCGTTCCATAGCCATGCTCGTACTCCAAAACGCTCGTAGTGCGAAACTAATTTCTTATTTTTAATAATTGAAACTCGGGCAATTCTTCCATGAATTTTAGTGTAATTAGAGTCGGTAAACACTTCGTGATAAGTATAAGAGAAGCTTGTACTCCATTCAATATTTGAAATCATAGCTATCATATTTTTAATAAAAGATTCGAAAGAAAAATTTTACACGTGATAGTTACTGAATTTCAAACCTAGTGATAAGTAAATAAAAAGATAATGCATGAATAAATGTATAAAAAAAGATAAAATAAACAAAAATAAAAGATAATGTTGGGATGGCCGATGCAATTGCGTTAAAAAAACACTATTTGAGGGAAAAATGGCATAAAAGGGTTATTTTATAACATTTTATTTTTTCTTTCAATTTTCTCGAAGAACTGGCCCAATGACTGTTGCTTTGCCTCTTTTTGAGAATTTCACGGAAATGCGACATCGCATTATCGTTGAACTGATCCGTCGCTCGCAAAGCAGCCGGCTTATTCGGGTGGTGCTTTGCTACGAACAATTGCACAGTTTCCCACATTTTACATATTTCCCGAATCTGATCTGAAGGGAGGGATCCCAGTGAATTTTCATCCTCCTCTTCCCCAGACGAGATCACCTCCTTAACCTCTTGGTGTTGCTCGCGATGAAGATCGATCAGTTCATTTGTGGTAAGCTCCTGATCTTCTTCCTCCACAAGCTCTTGAATGATTGGCTCATTCACCTCCAGTCCTAAAGTTCTCCCCAGAGACACAATAACATCGATAATTGGTGGCTCCTGTTCACCAGACAACCCCTTAAAATCATATGCATGGACGATGTGAGGCCACAATTTTGTCCAAGCAGAAACGAGAGTTCTCTGGGAGACTCCATTCCATGCTTTATCAATGATCTTAAGGCAGTGGACAATGTTGAAATGATTCTGCCAAAACTCTCGGAGAGTAAGGTTTGTTTCTTCAGTTAATTCGAAGCATCTCTGAAAAAGTTCTTTGATATATATTTTCTTAAAGTTGGAAATGACCTGCTGATCCATAGGCTGCAGTAGTGGGGTGGTGTTAGGAGGGAGGAACCTGACCTCAATAAACTTGAATTCATCCAGTAAGTGATCCTTAAGGCTTGGTGGATGAGCAGGAGCATTGTCCATAACCAGCAACGCTCTGAGTGGCAGTTCTTTTTCCGAAAGGTATTTCTTCACTGCAGGACCGAATGCTTCGTTCATCCACTCAACAAACAACAAACGAGTGACCCAAGCCTTAGTATTCGACTTCCACAAAACGTTCAATTGGCTCTTTTGCACTTTGTGTTTCTTGAAAGCCCGTGGATTCTCAGAATGATACACGAGCAGTGGCTTTACTTTCAAATCCCCACTTGCATTAGCACACAGCAAGAGGGTGAGACGGTCTTTCATGGGCTTGTGACCGGGCATTGTATTCGCTTCTGCTGTAATGTAGGTTCTCTTCGGCATCTTTTTCCAAAAAAGTCCTGTTTCATCACAGTTAAAAACTTGCTGTGGGAGGTAACACTCGGTAACAACGAGCTTCTCGAACTCGGCAGTGAATGTCTCAGCTGCTTTAGCATCCGAACTTGCACCCTATCCATGCCTCGTGACACTATGGATGCCACTTCTCCTCTTAAAGTTTCCGAACCACCCCTTGCTGGCTTTGAAGTCTGCATGTACTTCGTTCTCTATTGATGTACATGGTATTTTACTCCCGAATTCGGCGTACAAGGCCTTTGCCTTTTCACATATTAAATTCTGGGTTATGGTATCACCTGCTAATTGCTTCTCGTTTATCCATACAAGAATCAATTTTTCAACTTCTTCTAGAAGACGTGGACGCTGTTTTGATAGTCTTGTGACTCCTTTTGCTGCATCTAACTCCCTTAATTCCTTTTTCTTCTTCAATATTGTGCAAATCGTTGATGTCGACTTCTTATAAAATCTCGCTATTTCTGTCACCCGCATGCCACGTTCGTGCTTTTCAATCATTTCCCTCTTTGCCTCCATTGTGATAATATCCTTCTTCTTACCCATTTCTCTTTCAACATATTTCTTCACGGGGCCCATTTTGCAGTGGTTATAGGATTTTTATAGCAAGAGAGGTAAAATTGTCACCAATTTTTGAAAATACATATATAATCTAAAAAATAAATAAGAAATTAAAAAAAGCTATTCCTTTATCATTGAGAGATAATTTTATCGTTGAATTAAAATTAGTCAAAATGATATACAGAGTATTTTAAGATTAAAGAAAATTTTTAACTTTAATAGCAACTTTTTAAATTTTAATAGCAACTTTTTAAATTTTAATAACACCTTCGAGCCTTTGTTTACAAATGGAAAAAGTTATCTTAAAAATTAAAAAAGTTTTCTTTAATTTTAAAATACTATATACATGTATATATATATATATGTATCGATTTGAATATATACATTATAGTATGTATTAAATATATATACTGTACTTATATTATAATGATTAATAACAATCCATAAATAAAATAATATTTAATATAAAAATATGCCCTCATCCCGCCGCTAAAGGTGGAAATGGAGAAGAGGGGCAACCATCACGAGTTGCTGGTAATGCGAAATTTCACTCGTAATCCGAGGTAAAATTTTTCAAAAAATTTTGCTCGTACTTCGAAAAGCTCGTACTCCAAGGTGCTCGTAAATCTAGGGTCCACTGTATTTATATTTATGTGAATGGAAATATAACTCTAACGATGATGCTATAGTGTTTGCCAATTCGACCCCCCTGACAAGATGAAACTGATGCTGATTGTCCTGATGATGTCTTGTGTCCTGTTAGCCCACACTGAGCATGTGAAAGTAGACAGTGAATGTGAGTAATTCTTCTTATATTGAGATATGTTTACTGTAGGGATGTTACCTCTCAATAATATACACTCATGGACTGAACTTAAGCAAGTTGTACCTTTCAGCATATATATCGGGATTCAGACAATGACTCTGAAGATATTTGATATACAGTTATCTTTATTGAGGACATACAAGATAACCAGGTGTGAACAAAATTGCCTTAGTCTCCTTCAAAAATATAAAATAAAATAGATGACCGACAACATTAAAGACATTCCACTTCCTTAAGTATTGTCCATGAGTATATATAGATTTAGGGTAATTACCTCAGTTCTTAGTCAGACCTTAGTCTGTAGACCATATCAGTCTATTACATAATTTGTTGTTATCCCATATATCTCTCTCTTTGCCCTAGCGCGCTTAACGCGGGCCGCGCAACATCTGGGAGCCTTCTGCCAACGTCTCCTGCGGGAAAACGCCAGCTCCAGCTATCATGAGGAGTACGAGGCGGAGACTATCGTACTGCGGGGATCAGCGACAGCTCAGCGGTGGCAGGCCCGTCTCACCCCCCTCTCTCTCTGGTTGTCTGGGTTCCTTCTCCAACTTGTGGTGTCCTTATTTCTCTCCCCACCTTATATTGCCACATATATATATTTATGTGAATGGAAATATAACTCTAATGATGATGCTACAGTGTTTGCCAATTCGACCCCCTGACAAGATGAAACTGATGCTGATTGTCCTGATGATGTCTTGTGTCCTGTTAGCCCACACTGAGCATGTGAAAGTAGACAATGAATGTGAGTAATTCTTCTTATATTGAGATATGTTTACTGTAGGGAGGTTACCTCTCAATAATATACACTCATGGACCTGCAGCCAGAGGGCCCGTCGGGCATTGGACTCGGGACGGCTGCAGGCGCATCCTACTGCAAAGCTGGCTGCCCGGTGGACCCCCACTGTGGGCCGACCTTCGTCGGAACTGCTTATCGGAGCACGACGCAGATGTCGCCCTATGGCTGGCGCTCTACGCACTATCCCATTCTGACTCGAGGCATGCCACCTGTGCCGCCTCTGGGTCCAGCGACGGGTCGCTGGTCCACAGATATTGGAGTTGCCGAGTCGTGCGACCCCTGCTCTGAGAGGTGTTCGCCTCCTGCGAAATGCCCCTGGATCTGCAGGCCTGACTCTTCGGCGTCGGCCTCCATCCCGAGGCAGTAAAAATAACAAGTGTAGCGAAGGCTGCCAACTACAAGTATCATCTTGTTCTTGAGGTGGGCAACGCCAGTCAATAGCAGACCTGCCCACTCTGTGGGAAATAACTCTCGCAGTCCTTTGGTGGCGGAGTCTTTCCGGCGGTGGGCGCTATCAATGAAGACCTTGTATATACAAGGGGGGATCAATAAATAAGGTGAATTATCTTATTTCTTAAAAATTAAAAAGCAAAAATAATTTAAACTACAGAATATTAAAATATAACATCGAGAGACTATTTAAGGTGTTCTGTTCTTTTTTCCCACGCGCGGCGCGAGACTTATAAATAAACCAAAATAGAAGCTCCTTGAAGGATTGCACCACGCTTGAACAACGTGCAGTTATTCGTTTCTTGAATGCAGAAGGTATTCAAACATCTCAAATATGCCAAAGAATAAAAAATATCTATGGTGAGTCTTGTTTGTCTCAAAAAACATTTATAAATGGGATAACGAGTTCAAAAATGGACGAATTACCTGTACCGATATTGAGCGACCTGGACGACCAAGTGTTACAGCGACGCCAAGCACGATAAATGCGGTTGTAAACTTAATTTTGGAGGATAGAAAAATATCCATTTTTACCATAGCCGACAATTTGAATATAAGCTATGGAACTGTGCACACCATTATTAAAGAACAATTGCAATTTAGAAAAATATGCTGCAGATGGATTCCACATTTCCTTAATTTGGACCAAAAACTTAACCGTATTCGGGTTTCAAAGGCTCTGTTAAAGCGGTATGAAGAGGAAGGTGATCATTTCCTTGACCAAATTGTAACTGGAGATGAGACTTGGTATTATCATTATGATCCTTCGACAAAACGTGCATCTATGGAATGGAAACGATGCGACTCTCCAAGACCAAAAAAAAAAAAAATCAGGTCTCAACGTTCGGCCGGTAAAGTTTTGTTAAAATTTTTTTGGGATGTTGATGGACCAATCTGTCTTGATTTTTTATCCTCAAGGCAACGTATGAACAGCGACCTTTATTGTGACATTCTTTTAAATAAGCTAAAGCCCGGTATAAGAAACAAAAGAAGAGGGAAGCTTAGTATAGGTGTTCTCTTCCTTCATGATAATGCAAGGCCGCATACATCATGTAAAACTGTATCTACAATCATTAAATTAGGTTTTGAAGTTTTAGAACACACACACACACACATCCTGCATATAGTCCAGACCTAGCCCCTTCTGACTATTTTCTTTTTGGACTACTAAAGAAGGAGTTAAAGGGAAAGCGATTTGACTCGGATGAAGATGTCCAGAAAGTGGTGCAAGATATTTTTCACACGCTTTCTAAGAGTGCCTATAAAGAGGGTATTTACAAGTTGCCAGAACGATGGAGACGATGTATAGAAAGCCAAGGTGATTATTTTGAATAATTTAAGTCCTAATTTTCAATATCGTTCTTATTTTTTAAAATAAATTATAATTCACCTTATTTATTGATCCCACCTTGTATATATTAAAAATAAAAAAGGCATATCCTGACCAGGAGCACATGCGCTTTTCAAAATGCAGAGCACCATATGGTGGAACAGAAATCAACTATTCATTGATTTAACCTGTTCCCTTGGTTTCTCAAGAAGCCACTGGGACCAAAAATCTTTTGGGTCGCAGTGGTACAGCCTACTCCACGCTGACGAGTGCCAACAGCACGAAACGCGTTCGTGGATGACTTTTCTTGAATTATCAAGAATCTCTATTATTTAATAACAGTAAATAAACAAAAGAGAGTGAACACACTATAGAGATTTATTATAAATATGAAACTCTAAAACCTATGAGATGATAAATGTAACAATTGTTATATTAAAATTCTATATATCATTAATAGGTTGTTGTTGTCGTGTCCAAAGAAGAGTCTCAGATGTCTCCATGAATCTCCATCACAGCAGCAGCAATATCCACTATCAAATATCATTAATATATATCAATATATAATATAAATAGTGTAAATATCAATATACATTATTGTTTAAAAGTTATATTATTATTTACAGTAACAAGGGATCTTTGACCACTAAAAAAGAGGGGCATCCAGCAACAAGGGATCTCTAAACACGAAAAACGAAAAAAAAAATCATCCACTAATAAGGGATCTCTAACCACGAACAACAAGGGACATCCAGTCACAAGGGATCTCTAACCACGAACAGCAAGGGACATCCATAACAAGAGATCTCTAACCACTTATAACAAGGGGCAGCCAGTAACAAGGGATCTCAAACCGCGAACAACAAAGGATATCCATAACAACAGATCTCTAACCACTTATAACGAGGGGCAGCCAGTAACAAGGGATCTCAAACCACAAACAACAAAGGACATCCATAACAAGAGATCTCTAACCACTTATAACGTGGGGCAGCCAGTAACAAGGGATCTCAAACCACGAACAACAAAGGACATCCATAACAAGAGATCTCTAACCACTTATAACGAGGGGAAGCCAGTAACAAGGGATCTCAAACCACGAACAACAAAGGACATCCATAACAAGAGATCTCTAACCACTTATAACGTGGGGCAGCCAGTAACAAGAGATCTCTAAGCACAACAACAAGGGGCATTCAGTAATGAGGGATCTCTAACCACGAAAAGCGAGGGGCAATCAGTAACAAGGGATCTCTAAAAACGAAAAACGAGGGACATCCAGTAACAAGGGATCTCTAACCACGATCAACGAGAGATTTCTAACAAAAAAAAAAAACAGAAAACCTCTAAGGAGGAACTATATACACAAATCGTACAAAGCGTAAATCGCTCATACAAGTATGCATTCTAGGAGGCTTCCCCAACTCTAAACAATCTCACTTCAAGGCAAAGGCCTTTTACCTCAACGCTCAAGAGCAACTTGTAGATGGACGCCTCCATTTATGTATATGAAAAAATGGGGCGTGGTGTAATGAGTGTATTTTAAAAGGTTTATTAATTCATACCCACAATTTCACGAAGGAGGCTTTTCATGTAACAAAAAAGACACCTTCTTCCAATCTTCATAAAAACAATGCATAAAGTGAGAGTTGTTTTTTTTTTTTTTGGTACATTGTATTTTTATTTATTCTACTATTTATTTTTTTTAATTTCTAACTTTAATCATGTTTACTTTATTTCTGATTAAATATCTCTGAAACTTATAGTCTGGTTGCTGTTGTCGTGTCCAATGAAGAGCCTCAGATGGGACATGAATCTCTATCACAGCAGTCTCAATGTCCTCTATTTAAAGTGGGTAAACCTGCTGTTCTGTCCATGTAAATTTTACTGTTGTTGCTGTGTCTAATGAAGTCTCAGATATCTCCATGCATCTCTATCACAGCAGTCACGATGTCCTATATCTTGGGTGTGAAAAGCTTCTGTTCTGGATCCATGTCAATTTTCTGTTGTTGTCTTGTCCAATGAAGAACCTCAGATGTCCCCATGCATTTCTATAACAGCAGTCGCAATATTCCCTATCTTGCTGATATTATTTGAAAAATGAGTTCTGTTGCTACGTTAGTAACTTTGGACCAGAATTTCGTCGAATATTCAAGGGCCCAAGGGGTTCCTCAGGGAGGTGTGGTTAGACTTCTACCCCCCTACACTAAAGTCTATTGATATTATATTTTGAATTGAGCATCCTTATTATATATATTCCCATTGTTGAAGATATACAATCAGTTTGTTTTCAACGCCATATTACACCACAGGTGTGGAGATCTGTATAAAAGAGAGCTATTAGTTTGTACTTCACAGACTTCTCTCTCTATCTTTGTTAGGTAAGTAATGGTTTCCATAGCTAATATTCGTTTCCTAATTTCAATCAAATTCTGCGATATTTCGTGTCAAAATACTTTACTTAAGGCTCTATTGCGATAATATTTTTATATAGTTTTAATGCCGTGAAAAGAAAAAAGATTTCTCTACTTGAAAGCAGGCTCAGTGTTTTATTGAAATAAAAAAAAACAAATTGTTAGAAATAAGAAAAAAGCATCTTCTCCTCGTGGAACTGAAATTTGAAGATGGATGGCGCTATCTGTCGAATAAATATTAAATATTCGTTGTTTTTTTATTATTGTAGAATTGGCTGAATACCCATTCTCGATTAATCAAGAAAAGCTAACCACGTATGCGTTTTGTATGTATTTTTAAGGGGAGAGGTGCTATTTTTGGTGCATGAATACCCTCCTCCCATAACTTCATCTTGTATTCTAGCTTGAAATCGGCCCTGATACTTCATCAACTTATACATCTGTTTGGTTTTTTGACCAATTTCATAACCCCTCTTGTAGGATGCTATGAAATCGAAGCTGTCCCTGAACTGATAAGAGTCACAGCTCGAAACCATGGTATATAGGTTAGATTTTGTCTGAATTTACCGAAACTGGTATAGTGGCACATTCTTCATCACAACTTTTACGTTTTCAATGAGATGATTAACACAAATTGCATTTTTCCAATGCATATTTAAAGGGAGAAAAGTGGCTCCTTCGCTATATATATATGTACATATATTTACAGTGGTTAATAAAAATGTATATATTGGATTTAATAAAATATTTATTTGTAAATATTTATGTTGGCTGAACGCCAAACCTTTATCAAGGCATTACAATTTTGTATACACGAACTCAGTGCCGTATAGTGTTATAATATCACATTTGATATAATTTTGAAAATTACATATATTTTGTAATGTAATTTGATACTGTTGGATGCTGTAGTGTGGCAGGCTAGTTACAGTCGTTGTGGTCACAATATTTAGAATGGTTTCAGGCGAGAATTGAAGAACAAGGAATGTAAGGATGTCACTTTAGAAAGGGCGAGAGGGCAAGTGAAAGAGACGCCAGTTAAGGTAGGTCTGGCAATCATCGTGTCTCAGAGAGACTGATCTATTTAAGCAAGAAAGGGGCACATCTGGTTTCCTCGACATATTTTTCGGAGCTTTTTCCTGTCTGGCGCCGAGTGTCACTCAATCGAATTTTATTATATCGTATTGATAATTATGTTTTAATTATATAACACATGGAGATATCATTATATATTGCAATACAGAGGGTGTTAACACTTATAGGAAACGAGCGCCCGGTATAAAAAAGGAACTATTACTTAATTTAAAAAAATCAACAACGTGGAATTCGAAAAGGCTTAAGCTAATTCTAACACGCAATACATATCTTTTGTTATTTAAAAAAAATGCCCTTCAAATGCAATAATTTCATAAGAGGTTATATTTTAGGACTTTCCAGAGCTAATCTTACCTATTTGGACATAATTAAAATATGCAAACAAGATGATATCAACATTTCTATATTTATATAAAAAGGGTATTTTCTATAAAATTCACTACAAAAATATCAAGTTTTTATTCAAAGCACCTACGGATAAATGGACAAAAGATTATCACCCTATATCTGTGAGAACTCCTGCAACTGTCAAAAAAGTGAAAAAATATATTACAAAAGAAATTCCTATGCCACAAAGAGATATAGCCAAATTAATAGGAACATCAGTGTCAACAATAAATAAAATAATAATAAAGATTTAGGCCTAAAAGCTACAAAAACATGCGGTTCACAAATTGTTTCAGACCCATATTCGTCAGCGACACACTATCAGCAGATATTTTTATGAAAATTTCTTGGCTGCTGATAGATGGAAATTTATTGTTACATATGATGAAGCATGGGTATATTTAACCGATTGCAACGGAAAAAGAGCTATATACTATCAAAAAAGGTTGGAAAAAATCTAGGCCAATTTGGTTGAAGGAATGTGCCTAAAGTTACCCCAAAGGATTTATGGTGGCATGCGGTATATCATATGAAGGAAAATTAAAAATAAGAAAATTTGAAAGAAATGCCAAAGTACTATCAAAACAACATTATATAGCCTATATTTTCAAATGATATTCCCTCTATCTATGGAAAACACAGAGCAACAAAGTCTGGTTTCACCATGATAACGCCACAAGTCATACCACATCTTCAACCCAAGCTTATTTGGAAGATCTAAGGCAAAGAACAGGAATCAACACTATTCCAAAGAACAGAACACCTGTAAAATCTCTTGATTTAGCCCCGATGGATTTTTGAATTCTTGGATGCCTTAAAAGAGCGCTTGAAAAGAAGAATGGGATCTTTTGAGTATGACCATGATCAGAAAGTGTCTGCTATCGTGGAAAATCAGGTGCCAAAATATATGTTAATTTTTAATACTTTATAATAAAACTTGTTTCCTATAAGTGTGAACACCCTGTGTATATTACAACATATATATATATATATATATTTATGTGAAATGCAAATTTAACTCTAATTTTGATGCAACAGAGTTTGCCAATTCGACCCTCCTGACAAGATGAAACTGATGCTGATCATCCTGATGATGTCCTGTGTTCTGTTAGCCCACACTGTGGCTTCGAGTCAATATAGTAAATATTTTTTATATTTTGATGCGTTTACTGTAAGAAGGTAACCTCTCAATAATATACACTCATGGACAGTTTAAGGAAGTTGTACCTTTCAGCATGTGTATCGGGATTGAGACAATAGCTCTGAAAGATATTTGATATACAGTTATCTTTATTGAAGACACATGAAATAATCATGTGCAAACAAAATTGCCTTTGTCTCCTACAAAAAAAAAAAAAGATGACCGACAACATTAAATTCATTCCTCTTAAGTTTTGCCTATGAGTGTATATAGATGACGGGTTATTACCTTATGTTTAATATTCTGTGCACCTCATCAGTCTATAATATAATTTGTTGTTATCCCGTATATCTCTCTCTCTCGGCCGTGCGGCCACGCGGCGCGCGAGCTCCGCATTTTTTTAGTCTGAGATGGAGCGCATGGAGACTACAAACCCCTTTGGGGTATTGGCTGAAAGCCAAGAGAATGGGCTGAAAGCCCATATGAACTTCACAGAAAACCCTCAAGTCTCCACCGAAATATCTGCAAAAGAATCAGATATGGCTGAAAGCCTTTCTGATTCAAACAATCGTAAAGATGCTAATTCTGAGCCGGCGGCGGACATGCAAATTCTCGCCGCAATTGGGCTGATTGCCCGGAACTGGACGACCAGCTTCCCGAGGCCGAAGATGGAATCTTCACCACAGTGGGCGGCTCAAAGAAGAGGCCACATGACCCTGACCACCCCAACTCGGCGGCCAAAAAGGGATGTACCCAGGCACCAAGAATCCTTAGCAACAGCAGCAGGCCACGATCCGCGCCTAAACCTAGTAAGGTGCGCGAGTGCCAAACAACCAGGCAAAAGCAGGCCACCTTCCGAGCCAGGTCAGCAGCAGGGCAGGTGGACCAATGTGTCTACCTGGAGTACTGCCCAGACTTCGCCCAGGAGCAGCATTTCCGGGCGTTGGAAGCCAAACTGGACAAGGGCTCCGTCTACCAGCTGACGAAGATGGAGGGGCAATACCTGGTCGGCCTCTCCAGTATCCAGCAAGCCGACAAGCTCGTCGAGGATGGGCTGGAGTTGGAGGACGCCCTCCTGCGAGCAACACCACTGAAGAAGCGGGCAGAGCGGATCATGATCGGCAACGTCCCATTCTTCATTGAAAACGGAGACCTCGTGGCAGCCCTGCGGCCCTATGGACAGATAACCTCCATCGTCCAGAAAATGATGGAGTTGGGCGACTCGTATTGGGCCGATGCACGTCGTGAGGCCTTCATCACCCTTCGAGACGGCGTGAAGCTCTCTCACATCCCAGCCCGTCTCGAAATAAAATCAAAAGGGGTGACCAGTCACGTGTACGTGACTTATGGAATTAAGTGCTCTCTATGCTATAAGCACGGGCACAAACGCGCCAACTGCCCGCGGAAGACTGGCGTACAAGAGGCTACCCTGCTTCTCCACCCTGCTGCTCCAAATAACGCCGGAAGAGGGCTGCCCTCCTCTCTGAACACCAAGCCGGCCCTAGTATTAACGCCAGCCGCAGGGACAACATCGACTGCAGCACCAACTCCAGCTCCATCGCAAGCCTTCACCGCAGTCCCCTCATCTGCTGCACAGGCCCAACCCACTGCTGCTGTGGACCCAGCCCCTCATTCACCAGGGGTTCCAAATGGCTATCAAAAGACCAAATCCTCTTCACAGGAGAAGCCAAAGGCCCCTGTGGCACCGGAAGAAATGAAAGAGGAGAAGGTCCTAGTGTCGACCCCCTCAGGGACCCCCAAGAAAACCCGGATGCAGCTCAATAAGCTCCTTGAGACTGTCCCCAGAGACATCCTGGACCATCCTGGGCTTCTTGGGTTCGAGAGAGGAGAGGTCCTGGAGGCGCTAACCACCATCCCCGGTCTGAAGAGCCTACAGAAGAAGATGGGGAGCGAGCAGAAGACCGCGCTCATTAGGGTTGCCGAGAGCCTAGTGAACGCCTTGCCCAACTCCCACTCCGCCATCTACAAGCGTCTCACGGACGTCCGTGCCCAGATGAGGAGCGCACAATGAGCTTCTGTCTGGCAACCATCAACGCCCGCGGGCTCGCCGCTCGCGAGAGGAGCATTGAGCTCTGCCACTTCCTGCGCCAACATCGCGTAGACGTCGCCTTTGTTCAGGAGACCAACACCTCGTCGCTGGATCTCATTCAACATCTGTGCCTGGGCTACAGGGGTTCGTGCCTCGCCTGCTTCTTCGCGCCGGGGGTCGCTGTCCTGTGGCAGCGCGTCCTGTGGCCGGGAAACATCTTCATCGTCTCCATCGACGTCCGCGGCCAGGAAGTGCGTGTAATCAACTGTCACTTGTCACACATTCCTCGCGAGCGGCTTGAGCAGCTGAAGTCCATAACAGCAGCCGCGATCCAGGGGGACGCCTGGGTGGTGGGTGATCTCAACATCGACGAGCAGAGCCCGAGCGACATAACATCCGGCTCAGTGGAGGCCCTCACGGAGCTAATGGACCAGACAGCCCTCGTTGATGTAGCCACCCTCTTCGACGCCGAACACCTTCCAACCAGAGTGGCCAGCTGCAGGAATCGGGTTGACGCAGCTCGCCTGGACAGAATTCTCTTGCCATCTAGACTCCTGGAAAGAGTGACACTGTAGAAGACCATCTACTACAGGCTCTCTGACCATCGAGCTGTCCTTACCCAGATGGGCTCGCCTCCTTCCCCTCGCCAGCCCTGCGTGGCCGCCATGCTTCGTTCGGCTCTGGTGGATGAACATCTGCTGGCAACAATAGAAAGAACATCTGGATTTATTGCGGACATGTCCAGCGAAGCCCTATGGATAAGATGGTCCAAGATCAAGGCCGAACTCCTGGCGGAGGTGAGATCCCTCCATGTCCCACGCGTCGCCGATGACGACCACATCTCGCGCGCCAGGCGGTATCTGCAGGCCAGACTGGAGGCAGCATCATCAGCCGCCGACTACCCATCGCTGCCCGACCTTGTGCGCTCGCTTCGCGTCCGAAGGCCCGCTAGCACGACCATCCGGGATGAAGATGGGAACATCATCGACGGCGGGGAGCTGCGACGACGGGCATACTCCGTCTACCAGCGCCGCTTTGCCTGCGAATCCGGCGACCCCATCGCCGCCGCTGAGTTCATCCGGGGGACGACCACCACCCTCACCCTGGAAGAGGATGATCCACTGACCCGCCCTGACATCATCGGCGCAGATATCGCGGCGGCCATCCGCCGACTACCGCTCGGAAAGGCTCCCGGGTGGGACGAATTGCCCTGCGAGTTTCTTATCACCTACGAAGACTTCTTCGTAGAGGCTCTCAGGCGCGTCTTCGAGGCCTCCAAACTCCGCGGGGCCCTGCCTTCATCGATCAGGCGCAGCACCATCTGCCTCGTCCCCAAGTCCAACGGCGGCCCTGGGCTCAGCAGATACATGCCGATTTCGCTCCCCACAGCTGACTACCGCGTCCTGGGCAACATCCTCCTCCAGCGTCTGCGGCCCCATCTTCCCGCCTTGGTGCCTCGGTGCCAGACATACGCTGTTCCGGGAAGGTCTCCCAGTTGGAACGTGGCGCGAGTAGCCGACGAGATCGACATGGCTACGAGGAACGGGTCGGAGCTGGCTGTCATCTCAACGGACCTAGAGTCGGCCTTCGACACCCTGGACCGCTCCTTTCTGGTGTCCCTGATGGTCTCTCTGCGGCTGCCTCCTGCCTTCGTTGAGTGGTTCCTCCTCCTGTATGCCGGGGCGGATGCGGCGGTGCGAGCCGGAGGCCTCCACACAAGGCCCTTCCATCTGCTTTAGCCTCGCCACTGGCCCTCTCCTGGTGCGCTTTGGGAATAGGCGTCAACTTCGCGAAGTGTAAGGGCCTATGGTGCGGCGCCTGGCGGGCCCGCACCGACGCGCAGCTTGGCATCTCCTGGACATCGGAGCAGATTCGGGTACTGGGCTGCAACTTAACACCTGCAGTGTCATCCTCCGCCCAGGAACAACATCTCCTCGCACTGCTCGAGAGTGCTCTGGCGAGGTGGGTCCCCTTCACCCACGGCCTCTCCTTAGTCGGTCGAGCCAGAGCCGCCAACTCGCTGGTGTTGTCCGCCGTGGTGCACCATCTTCACGGCTACTTGCCCACAGACTCCACCATCGCCAAGCTGCAGGCCCGACTGGTGCGCTTTGTCTGGGGACCTCGGCGTACTACCTGGTTGCCGGGCGGCGTTTTGCAAGGCCAATCTCCGTGGGCGGCTTCGGACTTCTCGACATTGGGACACAGCTTCGCCTGGCGTGCTTGAGGGGCGTGCAGACCGCGCTGCGCGGAGGCCTCAACGCCTACTCTTGGCTCGCTGTGAGTGGGACGTGGCTGACCCCTCCAACATCTGGGACATGGCACCCACCTCGGCGCCGCAGGCTCCTCAAGCTCTGGGAGGCCGTCTCGGAGATGTTGGAGCTGAACCACCGGGTGCTGCCGCCACATCAGCTTCAGGAGCTCCATATCATCGGGGACTCCAGGTTCCTTCGGCCTCCAGATCTTTTGGTCGCATCGCGGTGGGCGGGGATGCGCGTTGGTGATCTCACCAGCTCTTCATCTCTCCCTCTGCGCACCACCCGCGCCGCCCTCGCTGACATCGCGGCACTCACCACCTTCTGCAGCCAGATTGTGGAAGAGAACCGGAACCACACCCACCGAGTTGACAACATCAAGGACGGCATCGTGCTGCGCGGGACGGCCACTGCGTTCCAGCGCCTAACCATCCGCACTGCCCGCCGCATGCTAGAACGTCCACGCCTGGCTGCACTGCCCATCACCCAGCTGCTAGCCCGGTGGCTTCCCCACGTCAGCATCCCCATCTCCATCAGCTGGGCTTCTCTCCGGCGAGGTGCCTTCTCGGGGCACAATGCCGACGTTGCCGTGCGGCTGGCCCTTCACGCCCTTCCCCATCCAGCGCATCCGGCCTCAGCACAGGATTCCTGCATCGCCTGTGGGTCCGAAGACCTGTCACTGGCCCACCGCTACTGGTCCTGTGGGTCCGAAGACCTGTCACTGGCCCACCACTACTGGTCCTGTGGGCGGATCAGGCCTGTCATCCTGGAGGCCTTCACTATCATCCAGCGGCCCCCTGACCTGCAGGAATGGATCTTCGGGCATAACCTGGAGGACGACGCCCTGGCCATCCTGGCGTCTGCCAAGACCCGTATCTTCAAGCACTTCCTGGGCCTGGAGATACGGGCCGTCCAAGAAGACCCTCTCATCGTCTGGAGGAGGACTCTAGCAAGATGGTGGAGCCTTCCTCAATCATAATTTCATTGTATTATTCTCATTATTTTTCATTAATAATTGACTAGTCAATAAAGTATGTTTAACCGTCTCTCTCTCTCTCTCTTTGGATGTAAATAGACTATTATTTATATATAACAGTAACTAAACAAAAAAAGAGAACACACTACAGAGATTTATTATAAATATTAAACTATAAATCCTATGCAAGAGATATATGTTAAAATTGTTATATTAAATTCATCTATAATTAATGTATCTATATTAATAAAATGCAAATTTCATAAGTGTTGTTCACTAAAAACTTTCGTTACAATGCATCAATTTCGATCAAATTTTCAACATTTATGTAAAACGAGATGGAGCAGGTTTTGCTTAACATCAAAATATTTTTCCCTAACATTAACATGCGTAACTTCGCTGTTATCGATTAAATACAAAAAAAATCAACAGAGTTAATTTTATTTATATATAAATACAAAATTGAATTTCAACAGAGTTAATTATTTTACATACTAGCTAATAATCTCAATCTAAAAAATATTCAAAACAAGCAATTTTAAGATAACACCATATGTAAAACAGTCGGCCAAGAAAACAAATAACGTGTAATATATATATGATAAATATAATATGAAATGTAAATAATAAAGTTTATCAAATACAATTTTAAATCTTAAATATAATTTAAATTAAGTTGATATTATAGAGTGAGTTAAGATGGATTTATATATTGTGATATAACTATATTTAAAACTTTTAATAATAGTAATATTTATATATAAAAAGGAAATTTTATTAGATTAGCAAGCTAAATCTAAATTAATTATATAAGATAAAAGTTGATAATTATTTTTGTGTAAGTTAGATGAGATTAAAAAGTTGTTTATATGTATTATATTTATATCTTATTTAGGAGAGAAAAATGTAATAAAAGTAATTATATGTTAGAATAATATGTTTTTATTTTAGATAGAAAAAAAAATTTTGTTTCCATTGATATAAGTTACATTTTTATTAAAATTATAAATTAATTGAATAATAAAACATTTATTATGCTTCAAATTCATTTATATTTGTTTTCCAGTTCCCTCCCACAGTAACTGGAGATCAAATTGAATGAATTTAATGCTTTATAATCGTTATCATATAATTAATATATTTAAAGTCATAGGAAATATATTCAGTAATTCTATCATTTGTTTTAGTATAAGAGTAGAATATAAGTTGTTGGTTAGATTAATTGGAGAAGTTTGAAGTTTCAAATTTATAATTATATTTATTATTGCTTAGGTATTTGTGTATTGACAGCCTATTGTAAAACTTTACTGTTTTGTATTTAAAACCATTGTTTAAATACTCTTTATTAAGATTTTTAATGTCTTTAATAAAGTTTGTTTTAATGTTGTTGATTCTATAAAATCTTAAAAATTGACCAAAATATATGCCTTTGCAGCAATTTGATGATATGTTGGAATTGACATTACAGAATTTAATAATTTTAAAATTATAACAATTTCTTTTGTCATATGTACCAACTGATTTGTTTGCAAGGTTTATATTTAAGTCTAAAAAGTTAACTTTTCTGTTATTAGTTATATTTTGATTATTTTTAAGTTTCAAATATTTAGGGTATATTTTGTAAATGACATTATTGAATTGTGGGTTATTCAAGATAATAATGTCATCTACATAGCGGAACATATGCCAATTTACATCATTCTGTAGGAAGAGCTCTCTTTCATACCAAAAAAGTAATAAGTTGGCTAGTAGAGGACTGGATGAAGTTCCCATTGGAACACCTTTAGATTGAATGTATATTTTGTTTTTAAAATTAATATAATTAAAGTTTAAGAAGGTTTCAAGTAATGTTTTTGCTGTTTTGTTATCTAATTTAAATGTTTTGTATTTGTTGTGAATAATTTGAATATGGAATGTTTTATCATTAATGAATTCATTTATTAAGCTGTGTATTTTATTATTAAGGTCTTCTAAACGTATGTTAGAGTAAAGATCTTCAAAATCAAATGTATGAACTGTATTGATCTTTTGTAGGTTATTTGTTAGGAAGTTAATGATTTTTTTATTAGAATCTATGAATTTATAATTATGTTTGTTAGTTATTTTATTTATTATGAATTGAAGTGTTGAAGCTAGTCTTAAATCTATGTTTTTTATGACTGAGTTTATTCCTGATGTGATTGTTCTAAATGAGATTGGTGTTTTATGTAATTTAGGAATAATATAAAATTTCGGTATGTTTGTGTTTTTGTTGTAATTAATGATTTTTAGTGTGTTTTCTACATTTTTAATATCTTTTTTGATTTTAGTTTCAGTTGTTTTTATGAAAGTGTATTTACTGTTGTTATTAATTTCATTTTTTAGAAGGTCATGATAAAGGTTTTTACATATAATAGATAAATTATTTGAACATTTATCTATTGGACATATGATAAAATCTTTTTGTAAGTTTTCAAAATTGTCTTTTAAGTAATTAATTTCCGACTCATTAGGGTTTGTGTATTTTAGTGTGTTGTTATAATAGTTTTTTATTTCTTTACTTAATTTATATTTCCATTCTAGGAAAGTAAATTCAGGAATTCTGTGTTTTATACTAGTTTTATTAATGAATATATCGATTTCTTTTAATATAGATTTAATTGTATTATTGAAATTGTGTTTGATCTGAGGTATATATTTATATCCTCTATTTAAAATGTTTTGGAGTTTTGGTTCCAAAAAAGAATAATCGCTAGTTAAAATATGTCCTGTGAATTTATATTTATCTAGAACATTGTGGCAATTACATTTAGATTTTTTAAAATTTGTTAGATTATTAATAAACGGGTTATAATTGCATAATATACTGCCTATATTCTTGTTATATTTCCAGGTAGTTTTAAAATTTAAACCTTTTATAGGAAATAAACTGTTAATAGATTGGTCATTAAATATATCATTAAATTTGAAATGATCTAATAATTTGTTATTGAATTTAATAATAATGTTAATTTGGTTATTCTTTTGTTTAATTTTTCTGTATTTGAAGATGTCGTTTGTGATATCTGTTAATCTATTAGAAAGATTGTGAATTTTAATGTGTTCTACAAGTTTTATAAGTTTGCTATTATTTAATTTGAATAATGTTTTAATGAAATTTTCAATGAAATTTTTTGTGTACATTTTGTTTGTGTCTAATAAGTTATTAAGGGTTTATGAAGCCTAATTTGTTGGTAGTTTTACCTCTGGTTTTGACTGAGTTATTATTAGAGTTATGTTTTTTGTATTTATTACTAATTTCATAGATTGATATTTCAGATGGTTGTGGTGTGTATGTGTGGTTAAGTTCTTCGTTAAGTCCATAAGGGTATAAAGTGTTGTGTTGATAAATGTAATTGTTTTCTAATAATAATCGTTGTTTTTTGTCTTGACAAATGTCAAGTATTTCTATCATGTAATTGTTAAAGGTATGTATTTTATTGTGTTGTTTCATGTATGTGTTACCAATTGATTTTTTGGAGTGGTTTCTATGTAAATTTATTCTTATGTTTAAAGGATTGCAAGTTTGTCCTATATATGAAAGTTGACAAGTTTGGCAAGTTAATTTATAAATAGTGTTTTCTATCTTACAACTAGGTGTTTGAAATGTGTCATGGTTCTTGAAAGTTGGGCAAGTTTGACATTTCTTATTCAGACAATTTTTAGCGAGTTTAGAGAACATAGAAGGGGTGCTAACCCAAAAATGTTTGTAGTTTTTTTTAAAGTTTTTTAGTTTGTTATTCTTTAAAACGTTTTTTTTTTTATTAAAAATTATTTGCTATAGATGTTAGTTGAAGTAATTAATAATTTGTTTGATAATAAATATAGATTGTTGTATGTATATCTGTAGTAATTGTAAGAATAACTAATAAAAAACATCTTTAAACTGACTAAAACACTGAGAAAAAAAATAATTCTGCGAGTATTATGTGATTATAATTACTTTTATATTTTAATCTTTCCTTTAAGATATAAATTATACCTTTTGGATATGTAAATAACAGAGTTTGTCTATTAAAAATTGAAATCTTAAATATAACTTAAATTAAGTTATTATCATAGAGCAAGCTCGTATTAATTTATATGAAATGTAAATAATAAAGTTTATCAAATAAAATTTTAAATCTTAAATATAATTTAAATTAAGTTGATATTATAGAGTGAGTTAAGATGGATTTATATATTGTGATATAACTATATTTAAAACTTTTAATAATAGTAATATTTATATATAAAAAGGAAATTTTATTAGATTAGCAAGCTAAATCTAAATTAATTATATAAGATAAAAGTTGATAATTATTTTTGTGTAAGTTAGATGAGATTAAAAAGTTGTTTATATGTATTATATTTATATCTTATTTAGGAGAGAAAAATGTAATAAAAGTAATTATATGTTAGAATAATATGTTTTTATTTTAGATAGAAAAAAAATTTTTTTTGAAAAATAAAAAGAAAATTTAACAAGAAAAGAAGATTTAACAACGTAACGTCTTTTAGCATCGGCTTTTACCCGTCATTTAGACATACTCTTAAAATAAATAGGAATAAAGAAGAGATTTATAATGATTATATATTTATTTTTTAGTAAAAGAGAGGAAAGAGATAAAGAAAGAACCATACACTTTTATTTCAAACAGGTAGAGAATTGAAAGGGTGTTAGTATTTTTTTAGTTAATTAATAGTTTTTGTAATTTTTTATATAATTTTTTTTTTTCCTATATAATTTTAGATTTTTTTTCCCTAAGAGTAAGAATAATATGATATAATGTTTTTGCCTAGTTAAGGATAGATAAACATATTTTAAATCTTTGCCTATTAGAAATTATTTTTTGGAACCCTAATGGTAGACCAGGACATTACACAAAAGGAGATTGGAAAATCTATTGGAAAGAGAAATCTGTGGTACCAGGGCTCTTCAGATGAAAATACCACATCCCATTTCACCCTTACTTCATTATGGATTGATTTCTCTTCGACCTTTAAACTGTATAATTAAATTAATATTAGATAACAAATATATAATTGTAACGAATAGTATTTCAATTAAAACATTTTAAAAACACACAGTTTGGAACGGGACATTTCACAAGAGTGACATCCATGGCGCCAATTTATAATTGTAACGAATAGTATTTGAATTAAAACGTTTTTAAAATATATACGCACTCGGGTAAAACCCGGGCGTTGCCCGGGCCAGTCGTATTATATAAATATATAATAAAAAATATAATGTAATGAATATTATTATCATTATTATCATTGATGTATATTCATAATGTTTATTGTTTAATCATTTGTGACTATTGACCGGAATGCAGAATTTGCATAGTTAATTATTATTATCATTATTGAAATGTAGCTTGTGCTGTAAACGACTATTAAAAATCTCTAATAGGTAAAATAAATGTGTTATCCTTAAATCTTTAAATCTTAAATACACCACAGCTGGCGACGAGGATAAAAAAGTAAGTTAAAATTATGTCAAATATAGTTCCATTTCCAGCTTTCACGCCAGATCAAGATTTTGAAATTTTCGTGAAATGTTTACGTTTTGCTTTTGCCGCTAATGATACTTCGTTAGCTAAACAAGTACCAGTTTTACTGGCGGTGATAGGCCCAAAGTTATTTAAATTGGCCGAAGATTTGGCAGCGCCTGAAAAAAGCTGGAAACGAAGTCATTTGATGAAATAGTCGCACTTCTAAATAGACATCTCGCGCCTACACCTAGAGTCATACCAGCTAGATATAAATTTTTTAAATCAAGTCAAGAAGATAAAACTATATCTCAATTTATGGCAACATTGAGAGGTCTAGCAGAGCCTTGTAAATTCGGAAGTATGTTAAATGAGATGTTAAGGGATAAATTGGTGGTTGGCGTCAGATCCGAAAATCTACAGAAACGCCTATTGCAAGAAGGCGATGAGGCAACATTAGACAAAATTTACGAAATAGCATTATCATACGAAGCCGCAGAACGAGATTTACTATCAATGAAAAAGGTAGATTATGCAGATGCAAATGTTCATGATGTTAAAAAACTAAATAGTGCATGTTCTCATTGTGGTAGACAAAATCATCTATCAAATAAATGCTTTTTTAAAAATGCAAAATGTCATGAATGTGGAAAAATTGGACACATAAAGCCGGCTTGTAGAAATAGAAAAACTAAATATGCCAAAATACAGCATGGATCAAAAGCTACTGGAAAAATAAATGTGGTGGAAGCAAGTAATAACGGAAAATATTTTCTTACATTAAATGTGGACAACAAAAATATACAGTTTGAATTCGACACAGGTAGTTGTCACACGTTGATGCCAATTAATTTGTATAAGAAATTGTGGAATAAGAAAATATTTCCTATAAATTTACATCTTAAATCATATTCAAATACGAAGATTGATGTTATTGGCAAAAGAGAAGTGTTCGTAGCAGAGGCAAATAAAACTCTTCCTTTGATTATAACTGAAGCAAATAGGTCTGCATTGCTTGGCACTGCTTGGATTAAGTGCTTGCCTGCTAAATTTTTAAAATTCTCGGACATAAATTTAGTCCAGGAAACAACATGTTCCTTTTTGGTAAATAAATTTGCAGAAGTTTTTGACACTACAAATGTAGGTGTAATTAAGGATCATAAGGCGCATCTAATTCTTAGAAAAGATGCTAATCCTAGATTTTTCAGGGCGAGAAATGTTCCTTATGTGATGAGAAACGCCATTGAAAAAGAATTGGAAAATCTTGAGGCCCAAGGAGTAATCACAAAATAGAAAGAAGCGATTGGGCTACGCCTATAGTGCCTATAATGAAAAAGAATGGCCATGTCCGTATTTGCGGAGATTTTAAAATAACACTAAATCCTGTACTTAAAATTGACCAATATCCACTACCAAAAATAGAGGACATTTTTGCCATTCTCGGAAGAGGAATAAATTTTAGTAAAATAGATTTGTCCCAGGCATATTTGCAATTGGAATTGGACGAAGATTCAAAAGAAATGGCCGTAATAAATACACATAAAGGACTCTATAGATATAATAGACTTCCTTTTGGCATTGCTTCTGCACCAGCAATATGGCAGCGAATAATTGAACAAATACTGTCCGGCATACCAGGAACTCTTGTCTATCTAGATGATATACTAATTACCGGAGAGTCAGAGGCTGACCATCTTAGAATTTTGGAGGCAGTCTTAAATAGATTAAATGAATATGGCCTCAAGGCTAACAGGGAAAAATGCAATTTTTTCCAAGAAAGTCTTAAATATTGCGGTCATGTGATCGATAAAATGGGTTTGCATAAAACAAATGATAAGATAAGGGCTGTTTTGGATGCTCCAAAACCACTAAATGTAACCCAGTTACGAGCGTTTTTGGGATTAGTTACCTATTATCACAAATTCATCAGAAACGCTGCAGATGTTTTATCGCCCTTATATGCTCTTCTAAAAAAGGGAACAAAATGGCATTGGTCAACAGAATGCCGAAAGGCTTTTAGGCAAATTAAAGAAATTATCTCTTCAGAGCAAATATTGATCGCTTACGATCCTAAATTGCCTATCCGTCTGTCGTGTGACTCAAGCAGCTACGGACTCGGTGCTGTGTTGTCTCAAATTGATGTCGACGGAAATGAACGCCCTATATATTTTATCTCGAGGACCTTATCTCAGGCTGAAAAGAACTATTCACAGATTGATAAGGAATGTTTGAGTATAATTTGGGCTTTAAAGAAATTTAACAATTACCTTTTTGGAAGAAAATTTGAATTAATAACTGATAACAAACCCTTGCACCACATACTAAACCCCAAGCGGGAAATATCATCGAACATGTCTGCACGACTACAGCGATGGGCATTGATCTTGTCTTCATATAACTTCACAATTGAGTGCAGGAAAACTGGAGACCACGGCAATGCCGATGGACTTTCTATATTGCCACTAAAACAATATGAAGAAATGGAAGAAGATGCTGTAAATACAGTTCACAAGATTAAACAATGTGAAGAATTGCCGCTCACATCGAGTCACATTAGGCGAGAATCTTGCAAGGACTCAATCTTAAAAATAGTATACCAGAACACATTGTATGGTTGGAAAGATAAGCCATCAAATACCGAATTGCTCTCGTATTATTTGCGAAGAGAAGAGTTAACTGTAGAGCAAGGAATCCTACTTTTGGGAACACGAGTAGTTATTCCAAGGAAATTCAGAGCGAAAATTAAAGCTGAGTTGCACCAAGGACATCTAGGTGTTGTAAAAATGAAAGCACTAGCACGAAATTTTATTTGGTGGCCTGGAATAGATCGTGAAATAGAGGAAATTACTAGAGTCTGCAGAGAGTGTAATATAAATAACCATACGTTAAAGCAAGAAAGTGTTCACAGGTGGGAATCTGCTCCTACACCTTGGTATCGAGTTCACTTGGATTTCGCTGGTCCATTCATGAACAAAATGTTCTTAATTGTCATTGACAGTTATTCGAAGTGGCCGGAAGAGATATAGTAGTGACACTTTTAGAAAAATAATTTTTGCACAAATTCAAGTTTTAAATCTTTCTACAAAATTTAATTATGTTTCTTTGTTTATGTAAATATAGATTTCATTCATATATTGATTGGAAATAAATTTAAATAGAATCGTAAAAAAGCTTTCATGTATTCTAGTAGAATTTTTAAAAGGTGCTTTTATAGCATTAGCTAATTTTTTAAATTGAATAATGTTTAATATATATACACTCATAGACAAAAGTTAAGGAAGTGGAAAATCTGATGTCGACACTATATTTTTTTTTTGAGGAGACAGACAATTTTGTTCACACTTGGTTAACTCGTGTGTCTTCAATAATGGTCACCGTGCATCAGATACTTTTCAGAGTTATTGTCCTTATATACATGCTAAAAGTTACAACTTTCTTAAAATTTGTCCATGAGCGAATATTGCGCATTTATCAATTCCCATTGCGAAGAACGTGTAGACAAAAATGTGTCTTTCTCATTAATTTTAAAATAAGATGTCGATTTTAACAACATTATTTATTTTAAAAACCTATGCTACATCATATTGAGTAAGGGTTGAGAAAATGTTAATTGTTTTTATACATATTTTGAAGAAAGAAGTGTCATTTTTATAGAAGAGAATATAATTATATATCACTCTCTTGGAAATAAATATTGATATATATCAAGTGATTTTATTTAATATTTATAATAAAATTATAGATACGTTGATTAAATAATGTTACTATGAATATTAATAGGATTTATTGATACTCTATTTCTTCTTTAAAACTATTTCTTCTGTAAAACTATTTTTTCTGTAAAACTATTTCTTCTATAAAACTATTTCTTCTGTAAAACCAATCATTCTATAAAACTTGTTAGAAAAGAAGGAGTTAGAAGCAGCCAATGGGAGGCTGACGGAGGGGGCTACGGGGATGCAGCGGCTGAAATGAGATTAACAATAACAGAAGAACTTGTAAACAACTTTCGAACGCGAGAATTTGCCCTGATCCCCTAATATTTTAGTGTAAATATTCAAAAATATAATTAATTAAATAATACTTTAATATTTTCCTAATTTATAATAAATATAATTTTCCCTCCTATTTTCGTCGTATATTTTAAAAGTGCTATAAGAAGCGACACCTCAATTTTGAACCTTCAACCCCGCCGACCAAGAATAGAGGTGAGCGATTACCTCTATAGAACTTAGATCGTTGTCACAACACAGAGTGGCGGTGAAAACGCAATATTTTTGGCATCCCAGCCGAGACTGTTGAAGGTAAATTCTTGAAAAATAAAACATTCTGAGCTGACCATTTTATAACTCGCTAGCTAACCCTACTTGCCGCTTTGTTTACATTATGGCGGAATAATTGATTTTACGTTTAAAGAAGAAGCGAGCTATTAACAGATCATATTTAACGAAACAATGCAATAAGATTGAAAGTGGACTTGACACGCTAATGAGAATTGATCTTGAAGAATTATTAGAAAAATTGAATGAATCATTTAACAAACTTAAATTAGTTGATCACGAAATAGAAACGCTTCTTGAAACTGACGATTTAGAGAGGGAATTACAGGGCGTAGAGGAATATTGAGAGAAATATATTACTTAGAAATTTAGGGCAAATAAAAAGATTCGCCAATAAGATTCTCGTGGTGAAAATATACCGAATTCGAACTCATGAATAGATGAATCCGAAATGAGACATTATGTACCTTCCTGCACGACTGTGAAACTTCCGAAATTGATGATATCGAAATTTTATGGAAATTTTAATGAATGGCTAACGTTCTGGATTTCTTTTGATGCAGCTATTCACCAGAACAACTAACTGAACCCGATCGATAAATTTAACTATCTGTAGTTACATCTCGGCGGAACTGCACGAAAGACAGTCGAAGGTTTCGCTTTATCTGCGGACAATTATGAGAAAGCTATAAAATTGCTTGAAGACAGATTTGGGCGAGAAGACATTTTGATTAGCCGACATATGAACAATTTGTTGTCAATGAGACCACTCAAAACGTCAAGCGATGTAAGAATCTTCCGCGAACCTTTTGACAACCTTTCTGTTCAAATAAGAAGTCTCGAGTCACTAAAGGTGTCCATAGATGTTTACGGACAACTGTTGTGTCCGATAATAATTAAGCTTCTACCTGCTGACCTTAATTTGGAGTTAAACGAGGAACTCCCGACAGGTTACGTAATTAATGACTTGATCACCTTTCTAGAAAGACAATTAACTGCACGGGAGAAGAGTTTTAGAAACGAAATCGGTACCGGGAATGAATCAACTTCTACACCTAATTTAGGAAAAAAACATCCAAAGACCAGATTTTATACAAAGAAAAACCAATTGCGACAGCTTCAGAACTTTTGAATTCAGTTCACAAATCGAAGGAATTTGTATTTTGTGGTAAAGACAATCATTGAAGCCCTAAGTGTGACTTTGCCGCTAATTTGAGCTTAAACGAAAAGAGATCGCTCATGAGGAAAAAAGTTATTTGTTATAAATGTCTTCGGCCTTCTCAGTTAAGTAAAATTTGCAGAAATGTTGTCCGTTGTTCGATCTGCAACGTGTCTTCCCACATGGATGTCATGTGCACAAAACGGATTTAAGATCGAGGTGGATCTTCTAAGTCTTCAACTGTGCAAGATGAAACTCTCGCCAACTTATCAACCTCCCCAGACGTCTTGTTAACTACTTTGAGAGTGACCCTCAAAAGGAACAGAACGGAGAAGACGGCACGGGCTATAATAGACACCAGATCCCAAAGATCATATATTTTACATAACACAGCAATTGAAATGGAATACGAACAATCTAGGAGAGAGTTCTTCTGGCATTCCTTGTTTGGAGGATCAAGTACCGATGTAGTTGAACATGAGGTCTATACCATTCATTTATCTGACATCAATAATACCTATCGCTGTGAGTTTGAAGCACTAGGTCAACCCCTTATCTGTGGAAGCATACCTCCAGTGTGTCCTAGATCATTTTTAGAAGGCAGTGAAGAACTCGACGTGTCTGATTTGATGAGAGACCGTATAGAAGTCCATATAGGAGCGGACATCGCCGGGAGGTTGCTAACTGATGATCAGAGAAGAATCTCATCTGGACTTGTGGCAATCCATACCAAACTAGGATGGACTGTGGTGGGAAAAATTCCTCCGACACCAGCTCCCTTTGCGTGACCACACTTCTATCTTTAGATTTAGAAAACGTTTGGAAATTAGATGTAATTGGGGTCTCTGACGCGGAGGTTGAGAAGAAGACTTAGTCATTACAAGCTGAAATGGAGGAACATTTCGCCCACACCACGACGAGAGATATTGAGGGGCGCTATGAAGTAGCTTTACCCTGGGTGCAAGACAAGGAAAGGATTCCTTCGAATAGAGACCTAGCCGAAAACCAACTAAGTTCTGTAAGAAGAAAACTTGAAGAAGTTGGAGACATGAAAGAGTATGGACGTAGAGTATTGAAGAATGGATGAATCAGGGGATAATCGAGTATGTCAGAGAGGATAAACTAGATGGTGTACACTACCTGCCACATCGCCCAGTGTATAAATGGAACAGTCAAACTTCTAGATATAGCCAGTATTTAATGCGTCGGCCCGGAAGAGAGGTAAACTTTCCCTGAATGACTGTCTGGATAAGGGACCCAATTTGATAGAAATTATACCAAAACTTAAATAAATTCCGGAAATATGAAGTAGGTGTCTCTTCCGATATTGAGAAAGCATTTTTACAAATTGGAATAAAGGAAGAAGACCGAGATTATTTACGATTCCTGTGGCACACAGAAGATGGAAGATTGATCACGTATCGACATAAAAGGGTTGTTTTTGGAATTACACGACTAGTCCATATCTTTTAAATGTTACCGTATCTCTCCACTTAAATAAAGTTCCTGAACTTTTAAAAATCACAACTGAACAGTTGAAATCATCCTTTTATGTTGACAATTTCCTATCCAGTTCTCAGGATGTTGTAGAAATGGAGAAATTCGTGAAAGAATCTACTGAACAGCTCTCTACAGCTTGTTTCATTCGTCGAGATTGGGTGAGCAACGTTACAGACTTTTCTTTTATGAACCAACTGAATAAGGAAGTGAACATTTTAGGAATAACATGGAATACTGTTAGAGACACACTGACAATTGGTTTGGAAGATTTTGAATTAATTGAACCAACCACCAAGAGAAAAGTACTTTCAATTGCGAGCAAGATATTTGATCCATTAGGAGTTGCTTTTCCTGTGACTTTAATTCCCAAGCTGATATTACAGGAAACTTGGACACAGAAGTTGACGTGGGACGAAGTCCTATCTAGATGTTTAGTACAAAGATTTTGGAAGTGGTTTAGCAAACTGAAACACTTGCATAAAATAGAAATGGCTCTGTTTTAAGGACTCCTATGTAGAGAAAACCACTCTCCACATATTTTGCGACGCCAGTCAGTTTGCCTATGCAACCTGTATTATCCTCCGTATTGAAAAGGAAGATAGAGTGGACATCCAATTAATACAGGCTCGTACACGAGTAGCTCCACTGAAGAAACTCACCATCCAAAGATTGGAGCTTTTGGCATGTCTGATTGGAGCTCGTTCATACAGATTCTTCAACAACGCCAAGATTAATAGAAGAAAGATAATTTCAGAAGATCTCAGTACAGAAGAAATCACTAAGTCAGAAATAATACTGATGAGACTTATCCAGAGAAAATCGTTTTCAGGGCATGAAGATAAGAAACTACAAAGCTTTAAGTTGCTAGTAGACTCTTCAGGGATTTTGAGAATAAAAACTAAATTTTGCAGAAGAGAAGATTTCGATAATTTTATAATGCCCATTTTATTGCCCTCAGATCACTTCTTGGTCTCTTTGCTCAGCAGGTGGAACCATGAAACCCACGGGCACGCCGGTCTACAAACACTCCTCGGTATTCTGAGAGAAAACTATTGGATACGAAGATCCAGGAAAATCATCAAGAAGATCATCAATCAATACATTCGCTGTAAACGATTCACCTTGACACCAGCTACCATCGAATCAACATCATTACCAGAAGACAGAGTACGAGATGCTGCAGTTTTCGAAATAGTAGGAGTTGATCTAACTGGACATCTTATCTTAAAGAATAAGAAGAAAGTATGGATTGCCATCTTCACATGCGCAGTGTATAGAGGAGTGCATCTGGAACTAGTGACATCTTTGTCTATGGAAGCCTCCCTCCAAGCTTTCCACCAATTTATTGCTCGAAAAGGCCGACCCTTGATTGTGTATTCGGATAACGGGACTAATTTCCGCGGCACGGCTAATACTTTAAAGAAGATTGATTTTTCGAATTGATTTCAAAATATAATCCCACATTGAAAAACATCACCTGGAAATTCATTCCGCCTGGTGCTCCTTGGTGGGTTGGATGGTGGGAGCGTTTTATAGTAATGATGAAACAATTATTCTTCAGGATTCTCAGTCAAACCTCCTTGGGATATGAAGAACTGTCCAAGGTAATGTGTCACGTTGAAAGCTTTATGAACTCACGCCCACTGACCTACCTAACTGAATAAAGTGAGGATCTCGTTCCATTGACACCTTCATTGTTCTTACATGAGGTCAGAGAGGTTGGCCTACCAGACCTGGACTTGATTGATAACCAGACCCTCTCCCTCAAATATCAATATATCAAAAGTGTACGAGAAGATCTTATAGAACGATTTCGTATCGAATATTTTGCTTCCTGAGACAAGAAACGAGACGCCTGAAGACTACCATACCATTCAAGGTGGGAGACATGGTGCTCATTGGACAAGAGAGTTTAAAGCGACTACACTGGCCGTTAGCCAGAATAATCCAACTCTATCCAGAAAAGACGGACTTGTGAGGGTTGCGAAAGTGAAAACTTCATCAGGTGATAAAAGACGACCCATTCAAAAATTCTAAAATTTAGAGATAACGCCCGAGATAAGATGTCGAGACCCTCCAACGGAGCGATCTCCCACAAAAGAAGTTCGATTGACAACTGAAGAGGACCCTTTAATTTCACAACAGGAGCAACATAACATTGAAACCTAGAATTCTGTGTCAAGTTACGGACGGCCCATCAAGAGACCCAAACGATTGGATCTACCATACTTTTCCTTATCATGTTTGAGTCGTCGAGGCGCCAACTCAAAGGTGAGAGAAATGTTGGAAAAGAAGGAGTTCGAAGCAGCCAATGGGAGGCTGACGAAGGGGACTACGGGGAAGCAGCGTCTGAAATGAGAAAAACAATAACAGAGGAACTTGTAAACAACTTTCGAACGCGAGAATTTGCCCTGATTCCTGATTCTTTGAGTGTAAGTATTTAAATATATAATTAAATAAAAATAAGACTGCTATTTTTCTAATTTATAATAAATATAATTTTCCCTCCTGTTTTCGTCGTATATTTTAAAAGCGCAATAAGCAACGACACCTCAATTTTGAACCTTCAACCCCGCCGACCAAGAATAGAGGTGAGCGACTATCTCTATAGAACTTAGATCGTCGTCACAACACAGATTGGCGGTGAAAACGCAATAAAACTATTTCTTCTGTAAAATATTTCTTCAGTAAAACTATTTCTTCTTTAAAACTATTTCTTCTGTAAAACTATTTATTCTTTAAAACTATTTCTTCTTTAAAACTATTTCTTCTATAAAACTTGTGCTGGGAACTGTATGTTTTCCCACGTGACGCAGCGGAGCGTGACCGTGCCTGCACGGGTGAGTAGTTGTTGTTTTGAACTCTGTATGGATGGACATTAAAACATGGTGGCAGCGATAACTGGATAAAATACGAACCCGTATATTGCAAAATATCGATTTTTGTTTACCTTGGAAGATAATTCAACATGGCTCAGATTCAACCTCCAGAAACTTTCGACTTCTCGACTCCCAACGAATGGCCCAAATGGAGGAAAAGATTCGAACGATACCTCGTGGTCAGTGGAATGAAGAAGAAAGAGGAGGCGGACAAGATCGATTTGTTCATGTACTTGATGGGTGACCGCGCGGATGATATATTCAGGACCTTAAAGTTCGAAAAGGAGGAAGATGCAACGAAAATTGATTCCGTCCTCAAGGCGTTCGACAGCCACTTCTGTGTCAGAAAGAATATTATCTACGAACGTGCGAAATTTAATTCAAGAATCCAAGAGGATCGGGAGCCAGTGGACGAATTCATCACTTCATTGTACAAATTGGCTGATAGTTGCGAATTTGAGGGTCTTCATGAGCAGTTGATCCGTGACCGAATAGTGGTTGGAGTGAGGGACAAAGCTCTATCTGAAAGAATGCAGTTGGACAGCGAACTGACTTTGGAAAAGGCGGTGAAAATGGTTCGACAGCAGGAAGCCGTTCGACAGCAGCAAGTCGACCTGCAGCGTCCCTCAACAAGCCAAAAGGTCAATTAGGTGGAGTTCAACTCGAAGAAACAATCCCCGAAACAACAACAGCAGCCTTCGAGGAAGAAGGAGAAGTCAGCCAAAACAAGATCACGATGCCCAAAATGCGGAGGTTTCACCCACTGGGAAGGACAGGCTTGCCGTGCTGAAGGAGAAAGATGTAACCTATGTTCAAAAACTGGCCATTTTTCAAATTGCTTCCCAGATAAGCAGGCGAAGACTGCGGAAGTCAAAGCTGTTTCTGAACTTGATGAAGAAATTGGTTTTCTCCTGGAGGTCTCAGCTGTGGAGGATTCATCTAATCTTGATGATGATGAAGGCGAGTGCAGGAGGCGATGGACAGCAGAAATCCAAGTGAACGGGAAACAGGTGAAGTTCAAGCTCGACTCCCAGGAGAATGTTACATGTGTTCCTCTGTGTCTCTTCAAGAAGATAATGGGACAGCAACGACTAGTGGAAAGTGATATCAACATTAGAGCTGCTGTATTTTCCGAACTTCAGACTGTGGGTATGTTTATATCAACGCTGCGAAATGGCAATTATGAAATCAAGGAGAAGATTTATGTCATTCGTCGTTTGAGTGAGCCTCTTCTGAGTCGCCGGGCATGTGAGCTCTTGAACCTGGCGAGGCGGATTGAAGTGGTTGCGACGAGAATTAACCCGATCAAGGAATTCCCTGAAGTATTTGAAGGACTGGGACAGATCGGAAATCCTTACGAAATCAAATTGAAACCTGGAAAGGAGCTGCTCGACGCCGATGCGTTATCCAGACAACCACTTCTTACAACTGAGGGAGGTGAAAACGAACGGCTAACCTCAGCGCATATGAATGCAGTTCTCTCGTGTATAAACGAAAAAGACGAGATGTTGACGAAGATTTTTGAAGCTCAACAAGAAGATACGACCCTGAAAGCAGTAGTCAACTACCTTGAGCAAGGCTGGCCAGATAAGAAGAAGATGTCACAGGCTCTGCTCTCTTATTGGCATGTCAAGGATGAACTCGGCGTTCAAAATGGGCTACTGATGCGTAGCTGTCGTCTTGTTATTCCAGCAAGTATGAAACTGGAGATCCTAGATAAGTTGCACGCTGGGCACTTCGGGATTACAAAAACAAGACTTCGCGCACGTGAGACGGTATGGTGGCCTGGAATTTCGGAGGAGATCGCGGAAACGGTCAGAAAGTGCAGTGTCTGTATCCAGGAAGCCGTCTCAAAACATGAACCTTTGATACCAACCAACTTTCCTACACGACCGTGGCAAAAGATTGGAATGGATTTGTTCAAGTTCGAGAATAAGTGGTATCTAGTCGTCATCGACTATTATTCTCGCTTTCCTGAAATGATTCAGCTGGATCGGCTCACAGCCAATGTGGTGGTGCGTGGTTGCAAATCCATATTTGCCCAACATTGAATACCAGAAACTGTTGTAAGCGATAATGGGACGCAATTTGGAGCTTGTCGTGAATTTGCAAATTTCGCAAGGCAGTACGGATTCACACATGTCACTTCAAGTCCTCGATTCCCGCAGAGCAATGGGATGGCAGAAGCAGGTGTGAAAATTGCTAAGTTGATCCTCAAGAAAAATCAAGACCCATCGCTTGGACTCCTGGAGTATCGATCGACCCCTTTGGAGAACGGTTACAGCCCTGCTGAGCTTCTCATGGGACCTAAACTCCGAACGACCTTGCCAATTGCACCAGAGAATCTTAATCCAAGGTTGGTGGACTCTCAGACCCTGAAAAGAAAGGAGGGGAGAAGGAGAAAGGATATGAAATCCAGATATGATCGACGCTGCGGAGCTACGGACATGGAGGAGCTATCCGAAGGTGACACGGTTTGGATTACAGATTTGCGAATCTGGGGGATTGTAAAGCAGAAAGCATCGACACCAAGGTCATATATGGTTGATACTCCAGTTGGGACTTTACGTCGAAACAGGTTCCATCTACGAAAAGGAGCTACAGTGCAATAATCAGCCGACCCATCGACGCTGACCTTTTCGGGGGAGGAACTGGTTGAAAATGAAAAGACCCCAGTTGTGGATTATCCCTCTAACGACACAGAAGACGGCCAGATAAGAACCCGGAGTGGACGAATTGTTAAACCCGTGGATCGCCTTCATTATTAATTATATTATGCATTTAAAGTTTGTAATGTATATATATTTCAAATCTTAAAAAGGGTGATGTGCTGGGAACTGTATGTTTTCCCACGTGACGCAGCGGAGCGTGACCGTGCCTGCACGGGTGAGTAGTTGTTGTTTTGAACTCTGTATGGATGGACATTAAAACAAAACTAATTTCTTCTATAAATCTATTTATTCTATAAAACTATTCTTCTGTAAAATTATTTCTTCTGTAACACACTATTTCTTCTATAAAACTATATTCTAGTGAACACTGTAAAAGAGCTATATCATCGATTCTACTGCAGGTATTGAACCAGCGACAAGATGAAACTTTTGCTGATCATCCTGATGTTTTCCTGTTTCCTGTTCGATTCTGAAGTTATGGCCTATAAAGATGGTAAGTCATTTTTTTCCTAGATTCTGGCAAAAGTCCAACCCTATCAGCAGGGGTAAGTAACCAAATGGGACTCTGGCATATTTGTGAGTGCAAAGTTGAACTGCTCTTCAAATGTGTAGACACGTGGTGCAGTTACAGTAAAAGCAGTCGCTTACTTCTTCTCACAATGATTATTATGACCTCTACTATGTGTACTAGGGAGATGAAAAAAAAAGTACTTCTTTTTGTAGCTTCAAGGTCGATATCAAAATTCTATCTATCGAATAAATGGATTTATTCGGAAAGAAAAAATAAAATCAATAAAGAAAAAAACATCTCCTGATCGTGCGACTAAAAGTTGCTGATGACTTACACTATCTGTCGGATTTATACAATTTCATTTTTGTACTTTTTTTTCCACATGTTGCTTGGCGTTCTCATCCAATTCTAACCTTAAATATATACTTGCATACACGCGCCCGCGTGTCTGCAAATTTTTTCCATTTAAAACAAAACATTAAAACTATATTTCAAAAATATTTATATTAAACATTTAAAATAAAGAAAATTTTATATAATATTAAATAGATGGTTAAATATATATAAACCATATATTACAGATTTTATTATATTATAGCGGCTCCCATATATTAACATTAATATCATATTAATTGTTGTCATATCAATATAATAAAATAATTATGCATCATTTTAAATATAAAACATAAATCATATAAAATGTAAATATTTATCTATAATATATCAAACAGCTATATCTAACATTATATAATCTAGAAATGATTTTTGACCACACACATATATACAAAAAGAACTTTAACGTGTAATATACACCAATTTAACCCTTCTGATAATTTGTATAAATAAATGTAATTAAAAGTTGATTTTACAATAAATAATTTGTTATATGACTCCGCTTATAAATCAATGCCGCCCACATAAATTGGTGAGCCGCGTATTTAAAATATAAACTTTAACGAACATTTGCAAGCAATCAAACAAGAATTTCAATTCGATCAAAAGTGAAAAATAAAATTACTCATATCAAATTATAAATATTTAAGAAATACATATTAAATATTTATATTTAAAACAAAAAATGTAACATATTTCGCAATATTTAAAAACAACGAAAACGTACATCGCTTGGTATTTAATTCAAGGCAAATTTTCAACTTAAAACAAAATCGCTATCAAATATAATTTTAAGAAATTATTTATGTGGATTGTCGTTATTAACCACCACATAAATTGGTGAGCCGAACAAAAGAACCAGCACAACGAATTTATAAAATGAAAAGTGAGGAAACTGAGAAAGTTGAGACCTATAAGGTAAATATTAAACTTCCACCTTCTGGATTGAAAGACCTGATATATGGTTCCATCAAGTGGAGGCTCAGTTCTTGATAAATAATATAAAGACAGAAAATACGAAATTCAATTATTTAATCGCTCAATTGGAACCAAAGTATGTCGAAACCCTCTGGGATATAATTACCTCTAAATAAATAAATAAATATTCAGAGGCAAAAGAGAGACTTCTTAGAATATTTAAAGATGGCGAATCAAAAAGAATTCGAAAACTGCTATCGGGAATTGAACTAGGTGATCTAAAGCCTAGCCAGCTGTTGCAGAAATTGAAATCATTAGCAACAGAGGACTTATCCGATAAATTTATAAAGACGCTATGGCTCGAAAAACTACCACAGGCAATTCAGCAAATTTTAATAATTAGCGAGGAAGAGCTCGACAAATTGGCAGTAATGGCTGATAGAATAGCCGAATTAAACCCCAAGGCGGAGATTTACGAGGCAGATAAGCCGGAGAATGAAACAAAAATGTTATTTAAAAAAATAGAATCTCTGGAACAGAAAATAGAAAGTATGAAAATGGAGCATCAAGGTAGATCTCGTGACCGAAGTTCACGTGATTATCGCTACAATGCACGCTCCCGTTCCCGATCTAAAGGCGGATATAATCCAAAGGGAAAATTTTGCTATTTCCATTATAGGTATGGAAAAACCGCCTACCTGGAAAATGTAAAAAGCCATGTGAATGGGTCAATGCGGAAAACTCCAACCAGCAGTAAGTGGTGCGACGCACTCTGCTGCTGGACAGAACATACGTCGCAATAGCCGTTTATTTGTAAATGACAAAAATACTGGCATGCGATTCTTAGTAGATAGTGGAGCTAATGTTTCCTTAATACCTTTCAAAGGAAAAATTGGGACCACCCTGGCCGATTTCAAGCTATATGCAGCCAATGGAACGGAAATCTCCACGTACGGTACTCAAATATTATCTTTAGATCTTGGTCTATGGCAACAATTCCAATGGCCATTTGTAATAGCTAAAACCAACAGGGGTATACTTGGAGCCGATTTTCTAAATAATTTCAAATTAATCCTCGATATTAATAGAAGACAATTGATTGACGGTATAACAAACCTGACAATAAAAGGTGATATCTGCTCAATCTCTGAAGAGACTTTTAGCTCTTATAGAACAACATCAAATTTTTCTAAACTATTGGCTAATTACCCATATATTACGAGCCCCAACGTAGAATAATGAGAGCTAATCACGATCTGAAGCACTTTATAATAACAAAAGGACCACCAGTGTTCTCTAGAGCTCGACAGTTGGATCCAAAAAGATTAAATGAAGCTAAACAAGAGTTCCAATTTATGCTCGAGCATGAAATAATCAGGCCATCAAAATCACAATGGGCTAGGCCACTTCACCTGGTCACCAAAAAAGACGGCACATTAAGACCTTGTGGTGGCTACAGAAAATTAAATTCTCAAACCTTGCCTGATCGCTACCCAATACCTAGATTGGAGGATTTTCAGCATATTTTAAGTGGAAAGATGATTTTTTCTAGACTTGATTTGTTCAAAGCCTATTACCAGATCCCCATTGCCGAGGAGGACAAGCCTAAAACAGCCATAATAACTCCATTTGGGCTTTATGAGTTTAACGTCATGAGCTTTGGTCTTAGGAATGCACCAGCTACGTTTCAGCGTTTTATTCATGAAGTACTTCGTGGCTTGGACTTTACATTTCCCTATTTGGACGATATATTAGTGGCTTCAGAAACTTGTGAAGAACATGAAACCCATTTAAAATTGGTTCTCGAGAAACTACAAAACTATGGATTGCGCATAAACATCGCTAAATCTATCTTAGGAGTTGACCAATTGGAATTTCTAGGGCACTGGATAACTAATGGAGGGTCTCAACCGCTTCCATCAAAAGTTCAAACAATTCTAGATTATAAACTGCCAACGACGAAACGGAAATTGCGTACCTTCCTAGGTATGTTAAATTTTTATCGTAGATATCTTGAGAACGCAGCTTCTACGCAGGCTCTTCTTCATGATTATCTGAAAGATTCAAAAAAGAATCATAAAAGAAAAATCGATTGGTCAGAAGAGGCCAAGTTGCAGTTTGAAAGATGTAAACAAGACTTAGCAAGTGCTGCATTATTATGCTACCCCAACCCTGCACTTCCATTATCGCTCTGTACAGACGCATCTAATAATGCTATTGTTTCAGTTTTGCAGCAATGTGAAAATAGTTGTTGGAAGCCAATAGCATTCTTTTCGAAGAAGTTAAATAATGCTCAAAAGGTATACAGTACCTATGATAGAGAATTACTTGGAATTTATTTGAGTATTAAAAAATTTAAATATATGTTGGAAGAAAGAGAATTCTATATATTCACTGATCATAAGCCATTAGTATATGCTTTCAAACAAAATAATGAAAAAGCTTCGCCAAGACAACAGAGACAGCTTCAATATATTTCACAATTTTCCACAGACATCCGGCATATTAGTGGTAAAGAAAACATTGTTGCAGGTACATTGTCTAGAATAGAAGCAGTTACAAGTATTGATTATGATAAAATTGCAGAGGAACAAAATAATAGTGATTAATTACTTAATCTACGCAAAGAAAATACATCGCTAAAATTTAAACAATATCCATTACAATCTGGCAAAATGCTTTGGTGTGATGTGTCAACAGAAAATATAAGACCGCTTATTCCAGAAAAATTTCGAATTCAAATCTTTCGTCAATTTCACGATTTAAATCATCCGGGTATAAAGGCTACAATTAATCAACTTGAATCAAAATTTATCTGGAAATAAATAAAAAAGACGTTCGAAAATGGTCCCAGGCTTGCATTAATTGTCAAAAAACAAAGGTAACGAGGCACACAAAATCCCAAATTGGTACATTTCAAGAGCCCAACGAAAGGTTCAGTGTGATTCATATTGATTTAAATGGGCCACTACCTCCATCAAGTGGAAAGTATTATTGCCTCACTTGCATTGACAGATATACGTCCTGGATGGAAGTAATACCCTTGGAGAACATAACATCTGAGAGTGTAGCCCTAGCCTTTTATAATAACTGGGTGTCAAGATTCGGAACTCCCTACACTATAGTTTCAGATCAGGGAAGACAATTTACATCTCAAGTATTCAAAGATCTTGCAGCTATATGCGGTACGAAACTGCTACATACTACTCCTTACCATCCTCAAAGTAATGGTAAAATTGAACGTTTTAATCGGACACTTAAAACTGCTATTAAAGCTCATAATTCAGTCAAATGGACCGATTCTCTGCCAACAATACTTCTAGCGTTCCGCGCTGCTATTCGAGAGGATACGGGTTTTTCAATATCACAGATGGTTTATGGAAAAACCATTAAATTACCTGGAGAATTTTTTTGAGAAGCCTGTAAGTCGAGTTGATTCCAGTTTATTTATATCGAACCTCATAGAGTATATGCATATGGTTAGACCAATAACAACGAATCACAATGTAACCAAAGATATTTTTATCCATAAAGATTTATTTAAATCTGATCAAGTTTTCTTGAGAATCAATAGAATTAGAAAGCCTTTAGAACCATATTACGAAGGACCTTATCCAGTTCTGGAAAAATCTGATAAATTTTTTTACGCTAAAAATTAAGAACAGGAAAGTGAAGATATCGATAGATCGATTAAAGCCCGCTTATATCTTGAGAACACTAGATCAACCTGCCAGCAGTGGAGATCCCATCATACCTGCCAGCAGAGAAGATCCCATCATACCTGCCAGCAGAGAAGATCCCATCATAACTGCCAGCAGTGAAGATCCCATCGGGCCTTCCAGTAAACCGCAACCATCTAAGCCTGGGGTGCGGTTCGAATTGCCAAAGGAGACCCGCAGCGGAAGACGAATAAAAACTCCTTCCAGGTACAATGAGTCTATTGGACGTGACTTCCGTCACTGGAAGGGGAGTGATGTGGCGGCTCCCATATATTAACATTAATATCATATTAATTGTTGTCATATCAATATAATAAAATAATTATACATCATTTTAAATATAAAACATAAATCATATAAAATGTAAATATTTATCTATATTATATCAAACACATATATCTAACATTATATAATCTAGAAATGATTTTTGACCACATTCCAATATACAAAAAATAACTTTAACGTGTAATATACACCAATTTAACCCTTCTGATAATTTGTATAAATAAATGTAATTAAAAGTTGATTTTACAATAAATAATTTGTTATATGACTCCGCTTATAAATCAATGCCGCCCACATAAATTGATGAGCCGCGTATTTAAAATATAAACTTTAACGAACATTTGCAAGCAATCAAACAAGAATTTCAATTCGATCAAAAGTGAAAAATAAAATTACTCATAATATCAAATTATAAATATTTAAGAAATACATATTAAATATTTATTTTTAAAACAAAAAATATAACATATTTCGCAATATTTAAAAAATAACGAAAACGTACATCGTTTGGTATTTAATTCAAGGCAAATTTTCAACTTAAAGCAAAATCGCTATCAAATATAATTTTAAGAAATTATTTATGTGGATTGTCGTTATTAACCACCACAATATAATACAATTCAATACATAACTTGTACATTAGTGAAAGTATGGAGATTATTTTCTGTATCTTATATATCGAAACTCTGCAGATAAATAAATTTTCTTGTTGATGCTATTTTAATATTTGGATAGAAGGAGTCAAGAAGTAATCTTCAGTACTTTTGAGAGATGTTCTGATAATGGCTTCTACATCTTACATCAAATTTTGATATAAATGGTACTGTGTCCAGGAAAGCCGACGCCACCTATATTCTAGGAATGACAGAATGGTTGAGAACTTCTGAAATTTTAAAAATGTGGCTGGTTTATCAAAAATGATTGATATTTATAACAAAGAACGTTGTTCCTGATATGTCTCCCCCTATAGTTTGACAAGTCTAACGTGAGAGTTTGTGCAGAGTCTGGACTATGCCCGCGTAGACGTGATACAAGAAAGTGCGAGAAAAAGAACCACTTTTGTAGATGGGACAGACAATGTGCTACTGGGTACAAGTGTTGCCCTCACAGATGTGGACGCACATGTGATCGTGCAGTGCGAGGCATTGATCGCAAAATAAAGAAATAAATATATGATGCTGAATCATGATTTCTTCAACCTTTTTGTCATCAAAATTATAATATTTAATAATATCAGCATGAAGGTAAGCCAGGCTCCTGGAATGTATGCATAGATCGTCAACTACCCGAGCTGTCCTGCTGTTTAGAATTCTGTCTTAGTATCCTTAGTGAACCAGTTCACCAAGTGTTTCCAGGCTGGTTTGTTTATTGGTAGATTAAATAGGGCAGCGTAATTGAAATTGGGCAGTCAAAAGATGTAGCCATCTGGAATAACTGTTGTTGTGAAATTCATAATTGATTCAAATTATTACATAATTTAACTTTTTTCATTGATTATAAAATATTTAATGACAGAGAGTGGTTAGCGTTTCTTGATTAATCAAGAATGGGTATTTTCCCAATTCTGGAATAATTAAAAATCAATGAATAATTGAAATTTATTCCAATAGATGGTGCCCGCCATCAGCAACTTTCAATTGCACGATATGGAGATGTCTTTTTCTTAATTTATGAGCCTTATCCCAGTACAATGTCATATTTGTGCTATTATTTTCACAGTAGTAAAAGCTTTATTTGCAAATAAGAAAAGTCGTGATAAAATAGCTCAATCTCTTGAAAATAGATGGAACACGCTGTTAACTTATGTTTTAAGATATTTATAACTCACCTGACAAAGGTAGAATTAAGTGAAAGCTGCCAATCTCAACAAAAGCACTTTCATATTGTTGTTTTGCATCTGTGTTTTGTAAAGAGCTATTCTTTTGTTAACAATAAGAATATTTTTAGAGGGGAGCATCTTCTGATCGTGCAACTAAAAGTAGCTCATGACTTGCGCATCTGTCGGAATAAATATTTTTTTGAAAATCGTTGATTAATCAAGAATGGGTGTTTGGCTAATTCCATTGTTGATAAAAATTATATAAGTGACTAACTCCAAGTTTTTCATTAGGCCATATATACAGTAAAATTTCCAAACTCTATAAATATATTTTTAGAAGCTAGGATAGTCTGCAACAAATTTAAATAATAAAATAATTAGTTGACGCTATAAAACAGATTAAAATAAAACAGAGCTAAAATATATGAGACGCTATTATAAAAACGGGAATTGGACATTCAATTGTTCAGTTAATTGGAAATATTTCTACATATTCCTGCATTTTAACTACGGCGATTCCAAACGACTACAATTATTAGAATGCTCTCATTCAATAACACTGCACTATTAACCCTACCAATAAATAAAAAAACGGCCTGGGAATATTTGGTGAACTGGTTCACTAAGGCTACCAAGACAGACTCCTAAACCACAGGACAGCCCGGGTAGTTGGCAATCTATGGATACGCCTAATACGATACACATTTCTTATCCTCTGCGAAGATTGAAAATTATATTTAAAAATAAACGTTGAAATATAAAAAAAAATGTTTATAATATTAATTGATGATTCATGGAGAGCAATAGTTTATGATATTATTTCAAATATACATTTTTGTTAATATACTTTGACTCTCTGTGAGAAAAATAGTACAACAATTATATTGTACTAGGACTAAGTTAATAAATTAAGAAAAAAGTATATCTTGATCGTGCAACTAAAGGTTTCTGATGGCTTACATCGTCTCTGTCGGAATAAATGACAACTATTCGTTGAATTTTTATTACAGTCTACTCTCGTTATAACGCCACTCGATATAACTGTTGTATATATATATTAATTATTTGTTACCACAGAGTCTGTGTAAGCTCACAGGTAAATAGGCGCTAACCGAAACAAAAAAAAAGTTCCTTTGTTTTAATATTAGTTTACCTTTTATATTTTGTTATCTCTCTTGTAAATCAATAAATATAATGTTTAATTAATAATTTTTGGAATCAGTTTCATTAATAATTCTAAGCAAAGTCAACAATTGTTAGCAGAGCGTGGTTATTTGATATAAAGCTCAAAAACGAAAATATTTAATCTGAAGATTAAGCAAGAAGTTTATTCTGATCGGTAAACTGAAGCACTTCTAAGAAGATTAAAGGTATTTATATAGATTAAGTTAAATTATATCTATATATTGCATGTTTAAAAGCTACCCAATATTTAAATAAATTTAAAATATATATTTGTTTTTGAATTATATTGGTTTGTTTATATTAGCTCAAAAGGCCAAAATGGCTGAATATAATTTTTTATCCCGAACAAAAATTGAACCATTAACAGGAACTAATTATCAAATATGGGCGTTGAAAATCGGCGCAGTTCTGAGAGTAAGAAAATTATTTAAATGTGTAATTTCCAATCCAGAACCTGATATGGAAGACAAAATTTCTTGGGAGATTTGGAGTGATATAAATGATGAATCTTTTGAGATAATCATCACAACATTGACTAATGAACAGGCTGGAATGTTCATAGGTGAAACAAATGCTAAGAAAGTATGGGACTCACTGAAAAAAACATACACAGGCAATTTGGAAAATAAAATTATTGATATAGGCTTAGAATTAAAGAACTTTAGAATGAAAGATAAAAAATGAAACTGTAGATGAATATATAACAAGGGCAAAAAATATTGCTGCTAGAAGTTCATCATTAGGACATCAATTTACCTCAAGAGAACTTTCATTTCATATTGTCAGAGGCATACATCCAAGGTATGAAAATATTGCTGTTGTCTTACGATCAAAGAGAGAGGCAACAATTGAAGAGATTCAACAAACTCTAAGAAAATAGGATTCAAGAAGAAATATGAGATTAAATCAATTGGTTGAGAATGTGCATGAACAAGCATATAGAATTAAAGATAGAAAAGTTAAACAATTTCACCCAAAAAGATGTTTTGTTTGTAATAAAAAGGGACATCTAGCTAATGATTGCTGGTTTAGAGATAAACAGAAACAAGGATACCAAAAGAAATGGACTCTTGGTTATAGAAATCACAAATACAGTATGGGACATTCAAATAACCTAGTGGATACTGTGAAAAGAGGAATTAATGAGCAAGCATTTGAAACATATGTAAAAGAATTTGAAGATCCACCAGATAGGAGAAATGATAGGCAAATATGGTGTATAGATTTAGTATGCACTGCACATTTTACCCCAAACATAACTTTGATGTAAAATGTGATAGATTATGAAAGTGAAATCAACCTAGCTGAGAAGGGCAAAACTACCCTAGCCACAGCCAAAGGAGATATGAGACTTACTACATGCACAAGTGAAGACCAAGAAAATATTTGAATCAAAGATATCTTACATGTACCAAGTTTAAGGAATATTTTCTTGTCAGTATACGAATTAGTCAACAAGGGAAATTCAGTTATTTTCAATAAGGATGGAGCAAAAATTTATAATGAAGGGAATGATTTAGTTGCTGAAGCATATATTAAAGATAGAATGTTTATGATGGAAACAAAACTAAGAAATGTACCAATAGCAAAAAATGAAAATGTCATGGTTATAAATACACATTTATCAAATAAAAATAGCAATATAAGTTTATGGCATAAAAGATTAAACCATTTAAATGAAGAATACATGAAAAAAATGATTCAAGGACATATTGTAAGAGGATTGGATCTAAAATTTAAAAGGTTACCAGAGTGCGAAGCATGCATAATGGGAAAACTGGTTCAGAAGCCATATAATATTACAGAAAATTATACAGTTAAGCCCCTGCAGTTGATTCATATGGATTTATGTGGACCAATGCCATGTCAATCTTTAGGAGGATCTAAGTATTTTCTTGTTATAGTAGATGATTACAGTAGAAGAATCTTTGTATATTTCCTGAGGTCAAAAGATGAGACCTTTGAGAGATTTGAAGAATTTAAAGCAAGAGCCGAAAACGAATTTAGTCTTAGAATAAAAGATGTAAGAACCGACAATGGAACTGAATTTTGTAACTCTAGATTTGAAGGACTTTTCAAGAGAAGTGGGATCCATCACCAACTTACCACAACATACTCACCACAAAGTAATGGAGTCGCAGAGAGAGTGAATAGGACTCTTATAGATACATCGAGAACCTTACTAATTGACTCAAAATTACCCATGAAGTTTTGGGCAGAGGCAATTGCTACAGCTACATACATTGAGAATTGTACACCCCACAGGTCTATCAAGAACTATACACCCTTGAAGAGATGGAATGGCAGGAAACCATCGGTCAAACACATTCGAATATTTGGATGTTTGGCACATTGGCTTGAGCGCAAACCAAGAAGAAACAAGTTTTCACCAAAGGGTAGAAAGGGAATATTTAGTGGTTATTCCATTAAAAGAAAAGCTTACAGAATATATGATATAATGACAAAGAGAATCCATGAAGTCAGATCAGTAAAATTTAGTGAAGATAAGAGAGGAATTGATTATGCAAATGATATTCAGGAAGATACTAATTGTGATAATTTGACCTATAAAGGAAATTGTGAAGAAATAGTTGAAGACTTTCTTATCTTGAAAGAAGCCAATCCTGTCACAAAGAGTGAAATGAAGTCTCGGGAGGATACTTCAGTTAAACCAGGTGGTGACACTGAAAATGACTCAACACAAACTGAACTAATAGAGGAAAGATGCGCAAAAGGAGGAAGAAAGAAAGGAGAAACAAAGAGCATCTTAGAAGAACGGCACAAAGCAAGACTTGAAGAACAAGAAAGGAAATTGATTGGAGAAGGAGTTCGACCCTCACAAAGAATAAAAGATAGGAATGATGCAAACTTAATTATGAAAATAGATCATTATATCCCAGAGAACTTTAAAGAAGCAATGGATAGTGGAGAAAGAAATGAATGGCTCAAAGCAATGGAAGAAGAGTACAGTGAGATAGAGAAACATAATGTATGGACACTAGTACCAATGGAAAATGGTATGAAAGTCAACAATAGTAAATGGATCTACAGTACGAAGAAAACATCAAATGGCGGCATATATAAAAGAAAGGCCAGACCGGTTGCTGTTGGATGCAATCAAAGATATGGTGTGGACTATAAGGACAAACTACGGAAATGTGCAGATAGCTTTGGACTTGCTGATTAGGGCTTACACACAGGGAAGCGTATGTTGTATATATATTAACTAGACGAATGGCCCGGGCAACGCCCGGGTTTTACCCGAGTGCGCATATACTTTAAAAACGTTTTAATTCAAATACTATTCGTTACAATTATAAATTGGCGCCATGGATGTCACTCTTGTGAAACGTCCCGTTCCAAACTGTGTGTTTTTAAAATGTTTTAATTAAAATACTATTCGTTACAATTATAAATTGGCGCCGTGGATGTCTCTCTTGTGAAATGTCCCGCCCCAAACTGTGTGTGTCTTGAAAATATAAAAATAAAAATGTGAATTTTCATAAAATTTCATCATGTCGATTTTTTTTTTGCATTTCACCTACTAAATGGATAGAGATAATTACATTTGCAACATGAACTTAGGTGTATTGACTAAATAGAAAACTGCATAGTAATAAAGATCATTTTTTAAAGGCACCATATCGTTTTTTTTCAATAAAATCGAAACAAAAATTAACGATAAATAACGATAATTGCCTTAAAAAGAAATTGCCTTAAAAAAAAGAAACATTCGCGGTGATTTTGTCTTGCATTCGTTCATACAATTATTATATACGAATGACCCGGGCAACGCCCGGGTTTTACCCGATTAAATGCTTTTATTCAAATACTATTCGTTACAATTATAAATTGGCGCCGTGGATGTCATTCTTGTATAATATATAAATGAGTTTTAAAAATTGTAAAAAAAAAAAAAAAATGCATCGGCCGGGAATCGAACCCGGGCCGCCCGCGTGGCAGGCGAGCATTCTACCACTGAACCACCGATGGTTATGAAAAATCCCATCCGTGAGCTTCAAACAGACAGAATAAGGCAAATATATAAGTAGATTATTTGTTACCACAGAGTGTGTGTAAGCTCACAGGTAAATAGGCGCTAACCGAAAAAAAAAAGTTCCTTTGTTTTAATATTAGTTTCCCTTTTATATTTTGTCATCTCTCTTGTAAATCAATAAATATATTGTTTAATTATTAATTATTGGAATCAGTTTCATTAATAATTCTAAGCAAAGTCAACAATATCGCCACCCTCGCCTTACGCCGCTTTTTCGTTTTGTCCCAATCGACATCAATGTATTTTTTTCGATATAACGCCACTCCCTCGCTGTTCGCCATACGACGCTGATTTTTCATATCCCAAGTAGCAAAAACCACTCTTTATAGCGCCGCTCACAACGTCCCTCATCCCCCCCGCTCTCCTTTTTCTGTCTGCAATTTTTCCGCCAGCGGCACCGGACTTCGCCTGCTGTTGACACAACTGATTGTGTGAACAGCCAGCAGACCCTTTTCCTGCTTGTGCCTGGGACATACACAGTCGCTTCATCCTTTGCTAACGTCAAAACAACAACCTTATTGTCGCATCATGAGTTCCCAATAGCGTGAGCGTGAGTCAATCACCATTGAAAAGAAGAAGGAGATATGCCAGTTGGCAAGAAATAACTCTAAGATGTCAAAGAATGAGATTGGATAGCGTTTCTCACTTTCACGAACAACTTTCTGTGATATTCTCAATCGGGCTGAGAAGTGGGAAAATTATACTGTTGGTTCTTCAAAGAGACAAAGAGTCAGAAAATTTAGTGACTTGGAAGACGCTCTCTTCAACTGGTTTACCCAAAAGTGTGCCAATAATATTATTATTACTGATGACTTCCCCCCCCCCCCCCCCCACCCTAAGAAAAAAAGGCAAAAAAAACTTGGCGAGCAGTTGGATGTACCAGAAAGGGAGAATCCATATTTCGCAACGACGGCTCTGTGGGGAAGGTGCATCGATTTCTCCAGCTATCATTGATGAACACCTTATAAATTTGAACAGTATGCTGGCGAACTCCGGATATGACCTAACCAACATATACAATGCAGAATAAACAGGATTATTTTTTCAGCTAATTCCTGACCGAACACTTGCTCACAAAGTTGAAAACTGCCGTGGTGCAACGAATCACTGTTCTACTGTGTTGCAACTCTACTGGAACAGAGAAGCGGCGATTGCTGATTATTGGAAAATCGGCAAAGCCTCGATGCTTCAGAAACTTTAGTCCACAATTCTACTGCACTTACACATCTAACAGCAAAGCCTGGATGACCTCTAGCATCTTTCAAGAATGGCTACCGCAGTTCAACAAACAGCTTGTCTCTGAAAGACGTCGTATCCTACTGTTGTTAGATAACGCTACGTCTCACTGCGTCCCTAATGATGGTCTCAGCAACATAAAGATACACTTCCTTCCACAAAATATGACTGCCAGTCTGCAACCACTGGATAGTGGCATCATCAAAGGTTACAAATTGAATATCGCAAGCTTCTACTCCAGAAAATGGTGGAATTGGCGGATGCCCATCTACCCACATAATTACGTCTGGATTACGCTGTGCGCTATTGTAAAATGGCTTGGGATTCTGTGAGCCCTGATTCCATCAGCAAATTCTGGAATCACACAGGCATTCGCATCACTTCTATTGCTTCAGTTGAGCCTCTTAATTATGGAATTCTGCTCGATCGCATTCGCTATATCTTCGCTATTACACCAGAGAATTTGATGACTGAAAAGGAGTTTCAACTGGTTGATGATTCCCAGGAGGCGGAAATGAAGCTAACAGATGACAATTTGCTGGTGTCCACTGTTACAGCAAAAGAAGAACTTGGCGAGGATGATGATGCAACAGTGACTCAGCGCCTACCATCGTTAAGGGAAGCCAGAACAGCTGCTGAAACAGTTTTGTTGTTTCTTGAGCACTCCAAGAGAGCAATACCTGAAGACGTCAATCTATCTGCGGATTTGTTACGCCGTGTTTATGCCATAAGTTAGGGGGAGAAAACACAAGTTGTGATCACAGACTTCTTCAAGAAAATGTAATTACTTTTTTATGAATAAATATAAATTAATGCTTTATATTTGTCATATTAATTAATTAATGCCGGTTTTGCATTCTATATATTGACTTAGAGTATAAGTTGTCCTTAGTAATTGTTATAAATAATTTATTGTATCTTTAAATTTCTCATTTTAAACGTGTTCTATACAACGCCACCCTCGCCTTACGCCGCTTTTCTGCAAAATCCGGATGGTGGCGTTATAACGAGAGTAGACTGTATTACAGAATTATTGTTTAGTTGATTTATTCTTGTCTTATTTTAAATAATCTGAAGCTTCTGGGTATTACAAATACTTCTACAGGAGTATATGTCAAAAAAGTCATATACTCCTATAGAATGGTTTGTAATACCTGAAGTTTGATATGATATATAAGAAAACAAACAACTCACCCTCGGATGCTATTTTGTTTATTATTTATAGGTATAGCAGAGGATTTACAAGAACAACATTTCAGGCGCTGACTAAATATCATTCAACAGTTTTATAGCAATATGACCTAAATGTTTATTCTGGTATTTTGAAAGGATAGAGAAATAGCTTACCGAATTATGCCAAGAAAAACAAACAACAGATAAAATGGCAAAAAATATAAAATAAAGGCAATCCTATAAGAATATATAATCCATTATATTTCGGTTTAATATATTTAAAACTGGATTATTCTATTTACAATTTTATATATACAGGTAGTTAATTGTGATACGATAGAGCAAACCAGATATTCAAAATGGCAATCAACAAAATTTTCACTTTTAAAATCACTCAAGAATCGATGCCTGCATTGTATGTCGTTTGAAAAATTCATCTCTTTATTAGCGTATTCTTCTTCTAATAAATTTTTCTGTTACTTTCTTTTTTTAATCGAATTTTTGAATATCTTTAATCGAAGCACAATTCCTTTCGAGCCCTAAAACCTTGGGATGATTTACGAGCGCCATGTCCGATTATGCTAAATGCTTGCCTTCGAGAGAACTTTCTTTGTATGCTACTGGATCGAGTCGATCGGCGAGATCCGCTTCTATTTATTCCAGTAGAATTCCTCGTGGTAGATCTTCGAGATAAACGTCGCCCGCCAACACTAGCTCTTGTCGACCTTCGGATGGAAGAACGACTTGGTTTTCTAACGGATCGACTGGATTTGAAGGAAACTCTTTTCTTTCGATCAGCGGTATGACTTCTTCTCTGAATAGAACGAACCATTATGGGAGAAAAAGGAATACTTGTGTCGTTTCACCACAGGAATTGAAAGATCCTGTTGGATGACTGCAGTGTTACGGGTTAGTTGCAGTCGTTGTGGCCACAATGTTCAGAGTGGTTTCAGGCGTGAAAGGAATTACACAAAAGAACAAGGCATGTTGGATATCACCCTAGAAAAGGCGAGAGAAAGCAAGTGAAGGCGACCCCAGTCAAGGCAGGTCTGTCAATCATCGAGTCTTAGAGAGACTCATCTGTTTGGGCAAGAAGGGGGCACACCTGGTAACATCGACCTGTTTTTCGGACCTTTTTCCTGTCCAGCGCCGACTATCACTCAATCGAATTTTATTATGTCGTTTTGATAATTATACTATAACTATATAACACATTGGGATATCAATATTTATTGTAATATATTATAACATATATATATATATATATCGACACTTGAAGTTACACCGCATGAGTTTCTTTTCAACGAAAAATCACATTTTTATTTCAAGGTGAAATATCGACTATTTCTAACCTTTTTGGATGAGGTATGAAAGGATGAATTATGAAAAGTAATGATGAACGGAAAAATAAAAGTGTCCAGCGATGGGAAACGAACCCACAATGTTCCGCTTACCGGGCAGATGCCATGTCCACTAGACTATCCTGGACGTATATTTCCGTTCGTAAATGATACATAAAGTAACTTATAATACAATATAATACACTGCGACCTGTGATTGTAAAACGACACTTGAAGTTACACCGCATGAGTTTCTTTTCAACTAAAAATCAAATTTTTATTTCAAGGTGAAAATCGACTATTTCTAACCTTTTAGGATGAGGTATGAAAGGATGAATTATGAACTTTCCGTTCATCATTACTTTTCACAATTCATCCTTTCATACATCAACCAAAAAGGTTAGAAATAGTCGATATTTCACCTTGAAATAAAAAATTGAGTTTTAGTTGAAAAGAAACTCATGCGGTGTAACTTCAAGTGTCGTTTTACAATCACAGGTCGCAGTGTATTATATATATATGGTATATTAAATTTTTTTTTTTTTTAAATTGAATTTCATAGATTCAAATACTCAGTTAAATAGACCGTCAGAGGTCACACTTCCCCTATAAAACTCATTGTTGTTGTTTCCTGATGGCCAGCTGAAATCTTTTGTGCATTATGTAAAAAGATTTTTCATTTTTTAGATTCCTACGCACTAAGCCAGGCATTACTTTTATCAAATTATGTTTTTCACATATTCTTTTAGTTCAATTAAAGCTTTTTTATTAATATTACTTAATTATTACCACGACTTCAGAAAAATATCGTAATATACTCATGGATACCAAAATCAAGCATCAGCTAATAATTATATAAAAAAATATTCAAAATCAGCAGAAAATCTTATTTATAATATATATATATTTATGTAAAATGCAAATATAACTCTAATGATGATGCTACAGTGTTTGCAAATTCGACACCCCTGACAAGATGAAACTGATGCTAATTGCCCTGATGATGTCCTGTGTCCTGTTAGCCCACACTAAGCATGTGAAAGAAGACAGTGAATGTGAGTAATTCTTCTTATATTGAGAAATGTTTACTGTAGGGAGGTTACCTCTCAATAATATACACTCATGGACCGAACTTAAGCAAGTTGTACCTTTCAGCATATATATCGGGATTCAGACAATGACTCTGAAGATATTTGATATACAGTTATCTTTATTGAGGACATACAAGATAACCAGGTGTGAAAAAAATTTCCTTTGTCTCCTTCAAAAAAAAAAAAAAAAAGAATATATAGCCGACAACATTAAAGACATTCCACTTCCTTAAGTATTGTCCATGAGTATATATAGATTTAGGGTAATTACCTCAGTTCTTAGTCAGACCTTAGTCTGTAGACCATATCAGTCTATTACATAATTTGTTGTTATCCCATATCTCTCTCTCATTGCCCTAGCGCGCTCAACGCGGGCCGCGCAACATCTGGGAGCCTTCTGCCAACGTCTCCTGCGGGAAAACGCCAGCTCCAGCTATCATGAGGAGTACGAGGCGGAGACTATCGTACTGCGGGGATCAGCGACCCCCCATTGCCCATCTTTGCAGCCAGAGGGCCCGTCGGGCATTGGACTCGGGACGGCTGCAGGCGCATCCTACTGCAGAGCTGGCTGCCCGGTGGACCCCCACCGTGGGCCGACCTTCGTTGGAACTGCTTCTCGTGGCACGACGCAGATGTCGCCCTATGGCTGGCCCTCTACGCTCTATCCTATTCTGGCTCGAGGCATGCCATCTGTGCCGCCTGTGGGTCCAGCGACGGGTAGCTGGTCCACAGATATTAGAGTTGCCGAGCCGTGCGACCCCTGCTCCGGGAGGTGTTCGCCTCCTGCAAAGTGCCCCTGAATCTGCAGGCCTGGCTCTTCGGCGTCGGCCTCCATCCCGAGGCAGTAAAAATAAAAAGTGTGGCGAAGGCTACCATCTACAAGTATCATCTTGGTCTTGAGGTGGGCAACGCCAGTCAATAGCAGACCTGCCTACTCTGTGGGAAAGAACTCTCGCTGTCCATTGGTGGCAGAGTCTTTCCGGCGGTGGGCGCCATAAATGAAGACCTTGTGTATATATATTAAAATAAAAAAGGCATATCCTGACCAGCAGAACATGTGCTTTTCAGAATGCAGAGCGCCATATGGTGGAACAGAAATCAACTATTCATTGATTCAGCCTGTTCCCTTGGCTTCTCAAGAAGTCACTGAGACCAAAATTCTTTTTGGTCGCAGTGGTACAGCCTACTCCACGCTGACGAGTGCCAACAGCGCGAAACGCGTTCGTGGATGATTTTCTTGAATTATCAAGAATCTCTATTATTTAATAACAGCAAATAAACAGAAGAGAGAGAACACACTACAGAGATTTATTATAAATATGAAACTCAAAAACCTATGAGAGTGATAAATGTAACAATTGTTATATTAATTGTATATATCATTAATATATATCAATATATAATATAAATAGTGTAAATATCAATATACATTATTGTTTAAAAGTTATATTATTTTTACAGTAACAAGGGATCTTTGACCACTAAAAAAGAGGGGCATCCAGCATCAAGGGATCTCTAAACAAGAAAAACGAAATGATCCACTAATAAGGGATCTCTAACCACGAACAACGAGAGATATTCAGTAACAAGGGATTTCTAACCACGAACAACAATGGACATCCAGTGACAAGGGATCTCTAACCACGAACAAGGAGGGACATCCATAACAAGAGATATCTAACCACTTATAACGAGAGGCAGCCAGTAACAAGGGATCTGAAACCATGAAAAACAAAGGACATCCATAACAAGAGATCTCTAACCACTTATAACGAGGGGCAGCTAGTAACAAGAGATCTCTAATCACGAACAACAAGGGGTAGCCAGTAACAAGGGATCTCTAAAAACAAAAACGAGGGACATCCAATAACAAGGGATCTCTAGCCACGATCAACGAGGGATTTCTAACAAAAATAAACTGAAAATCTCTAAGGAGGAACTATATACACGACTATTTACGCTCATACAAGTATGCATTCTAGGAGGCTTCCCCAACCCTAAACAATCTCACTTCAAGGCAAAGGCCTTTTACCTCAACGCTCAAGAGCAACTTGTAAATGGACGCCTCCGTTTACCTATATGAAAAAAGGGGGCGTGGTGTAATGAGTGTATTTTAAAAATTTTATAAATTCATACCCACAATTTCACGAAGGAAGTTTTTCATGTAACAAAAAAAGGCACCTCCTTCAAATCTTCATAAAAACAATGCATAAAGTGAGAGTTGTTTTTTTTTTTGTATATATGTATATTTATTTATTCTACTATTTATTTATTTATTTCTAATTTTAATCATTTATACTTTATTGCTGATTAAATATCTCTGAAAACTAAAGTCTGGTTGTTGTTGTCGTGTCCAATGAAGAGCCTCAGATGGCACATGAATCTCTATCACAGCAGTCTCAATGTCCTCTATTTAAAGTGGGTAAACCTGCTGTTCTGTCCATGTCAATTTTATTGTTGTTGCTGTGTCTAATGAAGTCTCAGATGTCTCCATGCATATCTATCACAGCAGTCACAATGTCCTATATCTTGGGTGTGTAAAGCTTCTGTCCTGGATCCATGTCAATTTTCTGTTGTTGTCTTGTCCAATGAAGAACCTCAGATGTCCCCATGCATTTCTATAAGAGCAGTCGCAATATTCACTATCTTGCTGATATTATTTGAAAAATGAGTGCTGTTGCTACGTTAGTAACTTTGGACCAGAATATCGTCAAATATTCAAGGGCCCAAGGGGTCCTCAGGGAGGTGTGGTTAGATTTCTACCCCCATACATTCTAGTCTATTGATATCATATTTTATATAGAGCATTCTTTATATATAGATTCGCATTGTTGAAGATATACAATCAGTTTGTTTGCCACGCCATATTACACCACAGGTGTGGAGATCTGTATAAAAGAGAGCTATTAGTTTGAACTTCACAGACTTCTCTCTCTATCTTTGTTAGGTAAGTAATGGTTTCCATAGCTAATATTCGTTTCCTAATTTTGATCAAATTTTGCGATATTTCGAGTCAAAAGACTTTACTTTAAGGCTCTATTACGATATTATTTTTATATAGTATTAATGCCGTGAAGGAAAGAATTATCTACTTGAAAGCAGGCTCAGTGTTTTATTGAAATAAAGAAACAAATTGTTAGAAATAAAAAAAAAACATCTTCTCCTCGTGGAACTGAAATTTGAAGATGGATTGCGCTATCTGTCGAAAAAAAATTAAATATTCATTGTTTTTTTATCATTGCAGAATTGGCTGAATACCCATTCTGGATTAATCAATAAAAGCTAACCACGTATGCGTTTTGTATGTATTTTTAGGGGAGAGGTGCTATTTTTTGTACACGAATACCATCCTCCTATAATTTTATGTTGTATTCTAGCCTGAAATCCTCCCTGATACTTCATCAGCTTATACATCTGTTTGGTTTTTTGACTAATTTCATACCCCTCTCGTAGGATGCTATGAAATCGAAGCTGTCCCTGAACTGATAAAAGTCACAGCTCGAAACGATGGTATATAGGTTAGATTATGTCTGAATTTACCAAAACTGGTGTAGTAGCTCATTCTTCATCACAACCTTTACCTTTTCACTGAGATTATCAACACAAAATGCATTTTTCCAATGCATATTTAAAGGGAGAAAGAGGGCTTCTTCGTTATATATATATTATATAATCTAAAAACCTCAAATATTTCTATATTTAAAAAAATATATACTTTATTTTATTCATTGATAATTTTATTTTTGTTATCATCGTTTTTAGAAAGACTTTCAGTTTTTTTTTAGTTGTTTAGTTTCGTTGTATAATTTTGTTGTAAGTATGCGTAGTTAACCAATCAATCCTTTAAATCACTAATATAGGATTAAATTATAAATTCTATATAATGTGAAAACTAACAAATGTGTAATCTTTCCTCAAGTAATTGAAAATAAAAGCTACTTGACGGTAAATATTTATCTTTTTTTTATCACGACTGCACCTCAACCCTTTATCTTATCGATCCTTTGTCTTATCAAGCCTAATCTAACAACAACACAAAAATTCATAACATATATACATTAGATAATAAAAAGGCATATATAATTGAGTGATTTCATTTAATAATTATATTGAAATTATAGATACCTTGATTTAGAAAATGTTACTATGAATATTAATAGGATTGATTAATACTCAATTGTTCTATGTACTATTTTTTTCTGTAAAACTATTTCTTCTATAAAACTATTTCTTCTGTAAAACTATTTCTTCTGTAAAACTATTTCTTCTATAAAAGTATTTCTTCTGTAAAAGTATTTCTTCTATGAAACTATTTCTTCTGTAAAACTATTTCTTCTATAAAAGTATTTCTTCTGTAAAAGTATTTCTTCTATGAAACTATTTCTTCTGTAAAACTATTTCTTCTATAAAACTTTATTCTAGTGAACACTATATAAGGGCTATAGCATCGATACTACTGCAGGTATTGGACCAGCGACAAGATGAAACTGTTGCTGATCATCCTGATGTTTTCCTGTTTCCTGTTCGACTCAGAGGTTATGGCATATAAAGATGGTAAGTCTTTTTTTTTCCCTAGATTCTGGCAAAGGTCCAACCCACTAGCAGGTATAAGTAACCAAACGGAACTCTGGCATATTTGTAAGTGCAAAGTTGAGCTGCTTTTGAAATGTTTAGACACGTGGTGCAGTAACAGTAAAAGCAGTGGCTTACTTTTTCCCATAATGATTATTATAGCCTCTACCACGTGTACTAGGGAGAAGAAAAAAGTACTTCTTTTTGGAGCTTCAAGTTCGATATCAAAATTCTATCTATCGAATAAATGTATTTATTCGAAAAAAAAACTATAAAATCAATAAAAATATATATATATCCTAATCGTGTGACTAAAAGTTCCAGATGACTTATGCTATCTGTCGGATTTGTGCAATTTAATTTTGTACTATTTCTTCTCCTTGCTTGGCGTTCTCACCCGTTTCTGACCTTAAATTTGTACTGCACACTCGCGCCCGCGTGTGTGCGAAGTTTTTCCATTCAAAACAAAACATTAAAACTATATTTCAAAAATAATTATATTATACATTTGAAAATTTAAAAAACTTTATATACTATTAAATAGATTGTTAAATATATATTGTGGTGGTTGTCTGGTTTTGAAGAAATGATTCAAATATTCATTCCAAAGTATTTTAATTATTACAGATAAAATATAAAAATAAATAAATTGTTACAAATTAAAATCTAGTAAAGAAGAGTTGAAAAAGGTTTGATGAAAATGGATGGATGAGAATGGACGTTGGCTCGTGGTGCCCGTCAATAACAATGGTATCCTCCCACGTGTTTACACGTCACCGCCGCCGCGCATGCGCCGACTTGGCGCCACCGCCGGCAGAGGTGGTGGCGGTTGAAAGGGCTGTTCAAAATTGGCGGTGAGTCAAAACCCCGTCACACCCCCCGGTTCCCAAGGACTCCCTGTCCTTGAAAGATCGAAGTTGAGAAGCATGAGCCCGGTACACTCGTCCTTCGGTGTCTTGGATGTCATAGACTAGACTGCTGATCTTCTTCTTAACGAAGAAAGGGCCTTGTTGTCTTGGGCTGAGTTTAGACATGTATGGATGGTGCTTTGCAACAGTCCTCAAAACTTGATCTCCCTCAGAGAATTCCACATCTGGATGTTCATCATCATGAAGATTCTTTCTCTTTATTTGAGCTTTTCTGGTATTCTCGCGAGCCAGACCTCTTGCTTCTTCTAAAGTGATGGGATGGTCAGCAAAAGATGGTGATTCATCAATTCCATACAGAAGAAACTTTGGGCTGAATTTTTTACTTCATGTGGTGTCTGGTTGTATGTCTTGACAATAAATGGTACGAGTGTCGACCATTTTTGTTTCGGTTTCTCCAAAATTGCAGCTCTCAATCTTGTGAGAAGGGTATGGTTAGCCTTTTCTACCATTCCACATTTCTGAGGATGGTATGGAGTAGCAAGGGAATGGGCAATTTTATTTTCCGACAGAAAATTTTTGAAGCTTCTACTTGTGAAATTCGAACCATTGTCTGTCAGAATACGTTTGATTGGTACTCCAGAAGATAACAGCTGTCTAAGGATGTTGAGGATGGCAGCTGAATTGTTGGATGCTGTGGGAGATGCCCAAATGTAACGGCTATGGTGATCTAAGATGACCTGGAGATACTTATGTCTGGTGTTCTTGACTTCATTTCCCAAAACAATTGTATCGAGTCCAATGAGGTCAAATGGTTGAAGGTCGCTGTCCGGTATTTGGTAATGGCCGATTGTCGGTTGGTTTGACTGTTTGCTGAGCTGACAAACTTCACATGAGGAAACATACTCTTTTATGGTCCTGAGCATTTGTGGCCACCAGTAAGTAATATGTGGAAATCAGCTTCAATGTTTTGTTTTTTCCAGGATATCCAAAGTCATCATGAAAGTGGTGAAGACATTTTGCCCGTAGGGAATCAGGTACAACTGCTTTGGAATGGCTTTGAATTCGTATAGTGACAATGCCACTTTTAATTTGAGGGTTCTTTACAAATCGCAAGTCTGCCTGTTGTTGAGCAATCTTCATCTTATCTTCGGTTATGAATGTGCACACTGGATTCCTGGAAAGTGCGTCAACATGTGTTTGCTGTCCTCCTGCTCTGTGGATAAAGGTGAACGATCTAGTCCCTATGGACAGATAACCTCCATCGTCCAGAAAATGATGGAGTTGGGCAACTCGTATTGGGCCGATGCACGTCGTGAGGCCTTCATCACCCTTCGAGACGGCGTGAAGCTCTCTCACATCCCAGCCCGTCTCGAAATAAAATCAAAAGGGGTGACCAGTCACGTGTACGTGACTTATGGAATTAAGTGCTCTCTTTGCTATAAGCACGGGCACAAACGCGCCAACTGCCCGCGGAAGACTGGCGTACAAGAGGCTACCCTGCTTCTCCACCCTGCTGCTCCAAATAACGCCGGAAGAGGACTGCCCTCCTCTCTGAACACCAAGCCGGCCCTAGTATTAACGCCAGCCGCAGGGACAACATCGACTGCAGCACCAACTCCAGCTCCATCGCAAGCCTTCACCGCAGTCCCCTCATCTGCTGCACAGGCCCAACCCACTGCTGCTGTGGACCCAGCCCCTCATTCACCAGGGGTTCCAAATGGCTCTCAAAAGACCAAATCCTCTTCACAGGAGAAGCCAAAGGCCCCTGTGGCACCGGAAGAAATGAAAGAGGAGGAGGTCCTAGTGTCGACCCCCTCAGGGACCCCCAAGAAAACCCGGATGCAGCTCAATAAGCTCCTTGAGACTGTCCCCAGCGACATCCTGGACCATCCTGGGCTTCTTGGGTTCGAGAGAGGAGAGGTCCTGGAGGCGCTAACCACCATCCCCGGTCTGAAGAGCCTACAGAAGAAGATGGGGAGCGAGCAGAAGACCGCGCTCAATAAGGTTGCCGAGAGCCTAGTGAACGCCTTGCCCAACTCCTACTCCGCCATCTACAAGCGTCTCACGGACGTCCGTGCCCAGATGAGGAGCGCACAATGAGCTTCTGTCTGGCAACCATCAACGACCGCGGGCTCGCCGCTCGCGAGAGGAGCATTGAGCTCTGCCACTTCCTGCGCCAACATCGCGTAGACGTCGCCTTTGTTCAGGAGACCAACACCTCGTCGCTGGATCTCATTCAACATCTGTGCCTGGGCTACAGGGGTTCGTGCCTCGCCTGCCTCTTCGCGCCGGGGGTCGCTGTCCTGTGGCAGCGCGTCCTGTGGCCGGGAAACATCTTCATCGTCTCCATCGACGTCCGCGGCCAGGAAGTGAGTGTAATCAACTGTCACTTGTCACACATTCCTCGCGAGCGGCTTGAGCAGCTGAAGTCCATAACAGCAGCCGCGATCCAGGAGGACGCCTGGGTGGTGGGTGATTTCAACCGGTGATCACCGGCGCAGATATCGCGGCGGCCATCCGCCGACTACCGCTCGGAAAGGCTCCCGGGTGGAACGAATTGCCCTGCGAGTTTCTTATCACCTACGAAGACTTCTTCGTAGAGGCTCTCAGGCGCGTCTTCGAGGCCTCCAAACTCCGCGGGGCCCTGCCTTCATCGATCAGGCGCAGCACCATCTGCCTCGTCCCCAAGTCCAACGGCAGCCCTGGGCTCAGCGGCTACAGGCCGATTTCGCTCCCCACAGCTGACTACCGCGTCCTGGGCAACATCCTCCTCCAGCGTCTGCGGCCCCATCTTCCCGCCTTGGTGCCTCGGTGCCAGACATACGCTGTTCCGGGAAGGTCTCCCAGTTGGAACGTGGCGCGAGTAGCCGACGAGATCGACATGGCTACGAGGAACGGGTCGGAGCTGGCTGTCATCTTAACGGACCTAGAGTCGGCCTTCGACACCCTGGACCGCTCCTTTCTGGTGTCCCTGATAGTCTCTCTGCGGCTGCCTCCTGCCTTCGTTGAGTGGTTCCTCCTCCTGTATGCCGGGGCGGATGCGGCGGTGCGAGACGGAGGCCCCCACACAAGGCCCCTCCATCTGCTTAAGCCTCGCCACTGGCCCTCTCCTGGTGCGCCTCGAGCTAGCGCTCGGCCCCGGAAACGTCCTGGCCTACGCCGACGACATCGTGCTGCTCATCAGGCGCGACGAGCTCTTCGACGTGGTGAGAATCATCTTCGAGGAATTCCGGCGCGCTTCGGGAATAGGCGTCAACTTCGCGAAGTGTAAGGGCCTATGGTGCGGCGCCTGGCGGGCCCGCACCGACGCGCAGCTTGGCATTTCCTGGACATCGGAGCAGATTCGGGTACTGGGCTGCAACTTAACACCTGCAGTGTCATCCTCCGCCCAGGAACAACATCTCCTCGCACTGCTCGAGAGTGCTGTGGCGAGGTGGGTCCCCTTCACCCACGGCCTCTCCTTAGTCGGTCGAGCCAGAGCCGCCAACTCGCTGGAGTTGTCCGCCGTGGTGCACCATCTTCACGGCTACTTGCCCACAGACTCCACCATCGCCAAGCTGCAGGCCCGACTGGTTCGCTTTGTCTGGGGACCTCGGCGTACTACCTGGTTGCCGGGCGGCGTTCTTGCAAGGCCAATCTCCGTGGGCGGCTTCGGACTTCTCGACATTGGGACACAGCTTCGCCTGGCGTGCTTGAGGGGCGGGCAGACCGCGCTGCGCGGAGGCCTCAACGCCTACTCTTGGCTCGCTGTGAGTGGGACGTGGCTGACCCCTCCAAAATCTGGGACATGGCACCCACCTCGGCGCCGCAGGCTCCTCAAGCTCTGGGAGGCCGTCTCGGAGATGTTGGAGCTGAACCACCGGGTGCTGCCGCCACATCAGCTTCAGGAGCTCCATATCATCGGGGACTCCAGGTTCCTTCGGCCTCCAGATCTTTTGGTCGCATCGCGGTGGGCGGGGATGCGCGTTGGTGATCTCACCAGCTCTTCATCTCTCCCTCTGCGCACCACCCGCGCCGCCCTCGCTGACATCGCGGCACTCACCACCTTCTGCAGCCGGATTGTGGTAGAGAACCGGAACCACACCCACCGGGTTGACAACATCAAGGACGGCATCGTGCTGCGCAGGACGGCCACTGCGTTCCAGCGCCTAACCACCCGTACTGCCCGCCGCATGCTAGAACGTCCTGGGAACTGGCTGCACTGCCCATCACCCAGCTGCTAGCCCGGTGGCTTCCCCACGTCAGCATCCCCATCTCCATCAGCTGGGCTTCTCTCCGGCGAGGTGCCTTCTCGGGGCACAATGCCGACGTTGCCGTGTGGCTGGCACTTCACGCCCTTCCCCTTCCAGCGCATCCGGCCTCAGCACGGGATTCCTGCATCGCCTGTGGGTCCGAAGACCTGTCACTGGCCCACCGCTACTGGTCCTGTGGGTCCGAAGACCTGTCACTGGCCCACCACTACTGGTCCTGTGGGCGGATCAGGCCTGTCATCCTGGAGGCCTTCACTATCATCCAGCGGCCCCTGACCTGCAGGAATGGATCTTCGGGCATGACCTGGAGGACGACGCCCTGGCCATCCTGGCGTCTGCCAAGACCCGTATCTTCAAGCACTTCCTGGGCCTGGAGATACGGGCCGTCCAAGAAGACCCTCTCATCGTCTGGAGGAGGACTCTAGCAAGATGGTGGAGCCTTCCTCAATCATAATTTCATTGTATTATTCTCATTATTTTTCCTTCATAATTGACTAGTCAATAAAGTATGTTTAACCGTCTCTCTCTCTCTCTCTCTCTCTCTCTTTGGATGTAAATAGACTATTATTTATATATAACAGTAACTAAACAAAAAAAGAGAACACACTACAGAGATTTATTATAAATATTAAACTCTAAATCCTATGCGAGAGATAAATGTTACAATTGTTATATTAAATTCATTTATCATTAATGTATCTATATTAATAAAATGCTAATTTCATAAGTGTTGTTCATTAAAAACTTTCGTTACAATGCATCAATTTCGACCAAATTTTCAACATTTATGTAAAACGAGATGGAGCAGGTTTTGCTTAACATCAAAATATTTTTCCCTAACATTAACATGCGTAACTTCGCTGTTATCGATTAAATACAAAAATAAATCAACAGAGTTAATTTTATTTATATATAAATACAAAATTAAATTTCAACAGAGTTAATTTTTTTACATACTAGCTAATAATCTCAATCTAAAAAATATTCAAAACAAGCAATTTTAAGATAACACCATATGTAAAACAGTCGGCCAAGAAAACAAATAACGTGTAATATATATATATATATATAATAAATATAATATATATAATATAACGGTATAATAACGGTATAAAGAAATAATGAGCCTATCGTTCAAATTTATAATTGTAACGAATAGTATTTTAATTAAAACATTTTAAAAACACACAGTTTGGAACGGGACGTTGAACAAGAGTGACATCCATGGCGCCATTTTATAATTGTAACGAATAGTATTTGAATTAAAACGTTTTTAAAATATATACGCACTCGGGTAAAACCCGGGCGTTGCCCGGGCCATTCGTATTATATAAATATATAATAAAAAATATCATGTAATGAATATTATTATCATTATTATCATAATAGTCTATGTTCCGGAAAATTATTTTCAATAATATTTGTTAGGCAAACTTTCACTCAGATAAAACCCGGGCGAAGCCGGGTACACATCCGCTAGTATTACTATATAATATTAATAGTTTGAATATCAATATATATTATTGTTTAAAAAGTTATATTATTTCTTACTATTTTCTTAGTGTGAAATGTTTACCTTTATATTTACATATAATTACATTTATATAAGAGATTCGTGTATTACTTAGGTGGATAACAAATTTATTGAATTTTCTTATTACTTTTGAAAAAAATAACAATAAACAACTAATTAACTCATGTACTCGATAAAAACACATTGATAGTGACTGTTCATAACAATATTTACTGAATAAACAAAATAAGTTATTCTATTATACAATATAATATTTATTCATATAAAATATCTAAAATTAAAATACATTTATCAATCTGAAAAGTAAAAATAAAAATCAGGTATAAAGTTTCTTTTAAGCTTAGTTTTGCAAGATTTAGAGCAAATACACTGCTCTTCATCGGGTTTAATCATTAATATTTATTAATCTGAATAACATACCACACAGCTTTTGAGTTAAAAAAATTCAGCTCTTTGACTTGCTTTCTTCACAAATGTATGCTCTAAATTGCGGAATGTTATAGCAATACCATCTTCCTGCAATTTTAAGCTCTAGATTGCAATCTAAATGACCCTATTTTTTACATCGAGTTGAAAAAGTTTACACTAACGGGGAGCCGTATGTGCCCAGATCGTGGAGGCTGCCCACCTGTAAATAAAAAAATTAGGTGCCATGTAAGACACTTCTACTGTGTCAGAAATAGCGATTGTGATTTAGATTACAAATGCTGTCGCGACGGCTGTGAAGTAAAATGTATGCGTGTTCTTTAATGCAACTCTCTCCTATGACATTATATATATGGCAATAAAAGTTTACAAACTTGGCTTGTAAATTCAATTAGAATACATAGTCACTTCTTTGATCTATATACTCCTAAATATTAAATTAGAAATATCCTGTCCACACAAGTGCACATATTGAGCTTTTTTAGATGACAGAGCATCATCTAGTGACACAGAAATCAACTGAAAACCAAGAAATGGGTATTTGAGGCCAACAAAAATATGCATATTCTGACCAAGAGAAATGAGCACTCCTGAATAAATTCATATACATTATTGAAATATACCTCTACAGAAATATTTATGAGAATAAAAGCATAGAACGACTCTCCTTTCGATTTAAACGTCAAAACTAGACTCTATCCAATGACTGTCTACCAAACTGCCGACCTCGGGATCTGTGACAAAGCCACAACACCAGCTTTGGAAAATTGAGAATGGGAGAGGCACCCTAAGCTTTGATTAATTTGCTCCCAGGCAAAATTTCCTACTATATATGGAAATGAGGTAGAAGAAAATTTAGCAAAATATGCTTGAAGTACGATCCCTTTTCACCTAATAACCTAATATCTTTTTATACAGATGATAGATTATCGTTAAAGCTATATAAACTTTTTTTAGGAAGAGAGCAAAGTCAAGGGTGGTGAGTTTCTTGTTTTGGAAACAATTTTTTTTTTCATAATTTAAGAAGTTCCTAATCTTACTTTTGGTACACTTTGTAGAAATAAAATGAAGCAATTGTAAAACCTTAGTTAGTATCAATACAAATTTTCGATATTAAAACACTTCAAAGATTTTTTTAATATAGAGGCAATAATAAAATCATTCCCAAAATGTACCAATTGCAGATTTAGTAGTGCTAGCCATCATTATCTCCTTGATTGTATATAAGCCACCAGAGAAGATCTTTTGGACAATACATTAAAGTTTTAAAGCATATATCATATCATATTTTTATTATCCCTAGCACACGTGGTACAGTCCATGATAATCATGGTGGGTAAAGGTTGGCGACAGGTTTTACTATTAAGTGCATCACACGTCTATATATGTGGAAAGAAGTTCGTATTTTGCATTTACAAATGTACCATAGCCCCCCGTTAGGTTTCTTGCGCTCGCTGGTTGGGTTTGACTTTTGCAAGAATTGGGGCCATTGGAGTATTTTATGTAAGATCATAAACTAATGGAGCTTATCTGATTTTTCTATTGCTACTATTCAGTTTTGATTATATTAGTCCCTACTTTATTATATGACACAGTTGAATTATAAACACTTTACGATTTTGGCGTATTATCCCAGCATTGCGGCCATGTACAGTTAAGTAGATGACAATTCTCCTGGAGGAAATATATGCCAATAATGTATTTCTATATGAATATGGGCGACATTATTTTTATCTTATAACCCTATATTTACTTAGAAGACTCCGATAAACTAAACAATACCACAGGTTTCTGGATATGAGATTCTTTTCATTTTATTAAGTTAGTCTCAAGTTTTCGTGCATCTCTTCTCTTCCTCACAGGAGAACATACATAAACGAATAAAATGAAACCTGATATATTAAAAGATAGATTAAATTTGCGAAACCGTTGGGAGGGTTCACTACTGATGAACGAAAATCTCCAAATATTTTTTCACGACAGTAAGGATATTGAAAGTTTGTTTTATATTTATAAATGAACTTTCGTGTTACTTTAATACTTCCTTTCCTTATAAAAATCATAGTTGGCCTGTTCACTGTATATTTTACTATACAAAGTTTAAAAACATTACCTATTTTAATAAGGGTGAATAAATCGAATTTGAAAATTCTTCCTGATTATCACTTATAGGTTTAAGAAAGAGGAAAATATATTTTGAAAAACTAGCACAGGTGTAAACCACCATGAAATATGAAAACCATATTTGTATTGTCAGTCAAACACAATCAGTTCTATTTTCTCGCCTATTGACAGGTGCTGAGGTATAAAAGTGACTTTGTTCGATGGAACAGTTGGTTCCTGTGGCCATTCAGTGAGTATACCACTTTAATATATCATCATCATTATACTCTCTCTGTTGAAACCTCTGATAACAGGGTTTACAATTATTGTCTTGCTCTCTCTCTCTCTCCCATTATTATTTTGCCATTGTAGTGAAGCCTGTAGAGATATAGTAGAGACAATTATTAAAAAAAAAATAATTTTTGCACAAATTCAATCTTTTTACAATTTCAATCGTTTTAATCTTTCTACAAAATTTTCATTATGTTTCTTTGTTTATATAAATATAGATTTCATTCATATATTGATTGGAAAAAAAATTAATTATAATCGTAAAAAAGCTTTCATGTATTCTAGTGAAAATTTTAAAAGGTGTTTTTTATAGCATTAGTTAATTTTTTAAATTGAATAATGTTTAATATATATATACACTCATAGACAAAAGTTAAGGTAGTGGAAAATCTAATGTCGACACTATATTGTCGCGGAGATGAATAAAGCAAGGGCAAGTTTGGGGATAATTAATTTATTATAAGCGATATTTATAGGGAGATGGATAAAGTACAACTTACCCACAGTTAAAGTTAATCCTAATGAGGGACGTCAGCTCCCCCGCCGGCCAGATTCCCCAGAACCCCTCACACCCGGTGTCCAGCGATGATTGACAGACGTCCCATGGGGCCTCTTGTGATTGGAGCCGCTGAGCTTGACATTACTCCCTCCTTAGAAAAAAAACAGCGACCCGCTGATTAGCTTGTCTCAGCCCTTGTTCTGGAAGGAAATCTATCACGGCTGGTGTTCCCTAGCAGAATAGAATGTTGTTCTTCAGGGTCCAGGTAGGGCTTCATCCGAATAACATGGAAGATATCCTTGGCTTTCCGTGATCGGGGAGAGGAATCCACGGGCTCTACTTCATACGTAACTTCTGAAAGCTTCTTGGTCACCTTATAGGGACCGAAGTATCTCTTCAGTAGCTTTTCTGATAGTCCTACTTTTCGGATGGGAGTAAAAACCCACACAAGATCATCCTTCTGGTAATAGACTGGAGTATGTTTCTGGTCGTATAGTCTACGGTCTTTCGCCTGTGATTGTAGAAGGCGTGATCGGGAGAGTTGACGCGCTTCCTCAGCTCTGGTCACAAGTTCTCCAACGTAGTCGTTAGAGATCTCATCTGGTAGGTAGGGTAGTACGGCATCGATGTAGGTCTCGGCCTCGCGGGCGTGGACAAGAAAGAACGGGGTGTAGCCGGTCGCCTCCTGTTTAGCAGTGTTGTAAGCAAAAGTTACATAGGGCAAAACTTGGTCCCAGTCCTTCTGCTCAACACCTGTGTACATGGACAACATGTCTCCCAGAGTTTTGTTGAACCTTTCAGTCAGGCCGTTGGTCTGGGGATGGTATGCCGTTGTAAATCTGTTCACAATTCCGCACAGAGCATTGATCTCTTTTATTACTTGAGAAATGAAATTTCTGCCGCGATCTGTTATCATTTCTCTAGGAGCTCCATGCTTCAAGATGACGTATTCAACCAGGAACTTAGCTGTTTCGATTGCTCCTCCGTCTGGGATCGCTTTCGTTATGGCATACCTTGTCATATAATCGGTGCACACAATGATCCAACGGTTTCCATCTTTAGAAACTGGAAATCTTCCAAGGAGATCAACCCCGACTTTATAGAATGGCTTTTCTACGGGCGGTATGGATACAAGTTGTCCAGCCGGACGTCGAGGTAATTTCTTCCTTCGTTGACACTCCCGACAATGGCTTACATATTGGCGAACAGTTCTATAAAGGCCAGGCCAATAGAATCGTTTTTTGACTTTGTCATACGTCCGGGCGAAACCCAAATGCCCAGCTGTAGGAGCATCATGTAAATCTGCCATAACTTCCGATCTTAAGTGCTTAGGGATCATCATAAGCCAGGGTCTTCCAGTTGTGCTATAGTTTTTCTTGTATAAGATGCCGTCGATAATGCTGAATTCCTTTCTGGTGTAGCCCGAGTTTAAATTATCGATTATTTTAGCCAAATCCGGGTCTTTAGTCTGCTCTATATCGACGTTGGTTAGTGACATCACAGCACTTGGTTGATCGTTCTCAAGCGGGCTCCTTGACAGACAATCGGCATCCTTATGTTTGCGTCCGCTCTTGTAGATAACGGTCACGTCAAATTCTTGCAACTTCAGCGCCCATCTTGCCAAACGGCCAGAAGGATCTTTCTGCCCTACCAACCAACATAGAGAATGATGGTCAGTGACAACCGTGAATGGTCGACCAAACAAATATGGGCGGAATTTGCTAATAGACCAGACTACAGCAAGGCATTATTTTTCCGTTGTAGAATAGTTATTTTCAGCCTTTGTCAAGCTTCTAGATGCATAAGCTATAGGCCGCTCCTTTCCACCTTGTATTTGTAGAAGAACAGCTCCAATACCATGTCCGCTTGCATCCGTGTGCAGATGGGTATCAGCGGATTCATCAAAGTGTCCTAAGACAGGCTCTGAAATTAGAGCTGTTTTAAGGACTTCAAACGCTTTCTCTTGAGCTGCATCCCAATAAAATTGTTTTTCAGTCTTCAGTAGGTCATGCAAAGATCTAGCTTTGTCGGCAAAGTTCTCAATAAATCTTCGGTAATAGGAACATAATCCAAGAAAGCTCTTCAGTTCAGAGATATTCCTTGGCCTCGGAAATTTAGAGACGGCTTCAACTTTATCTGGATCTGGATGAATTCCATTGGCGTCAACAAGGTGTCCCAAAATCTTTATCCTTCTTGATCCAAAAAGACACTTTTTGTGGTTCAAGCTTAGTCCAGCTTCCTGGATGCAGCTTAATACAAGTTGTAGACGACGTAGATGTTCCTCAAAGGTAGGTGCGTAAACTACGATGTCGTCCAGGTAGCAAAGGCACATGTTCCATTTAAGACTGCCCAGAACACTATCTATCATCCTTTCAAACGTTGCTGGAGCGTTGCAAAGACCGAAAGGCATTACTTGGAATTCATACAGCCCATCTGGAGTGATGAAAGCAGTTTTCTCCCTGTCTTTTTCGTCCACTTCAATCTGCCAATACCCGGACCGAAGATCCATCGTGGAGAAGTAACTAGAAACAGCTAAACTGTCCAAGGCATCGTCAATGCGTGGCAGCGGGTAAACATCTTTTTTTGTTATCTTATTTAATCGACGGTAATCTACGCAGAATCTCCAGGTCCCGTCTTTCTTTCGAACTAGAATAACTGGAGATGACCAAGGACTTTCAGAGGGCTTCACGATGTGATTTTCAATCATCTTGTTCACTTCATCTTGAATTAGTCGTCGTTCACTTGGTGCTACTCTATAGGGCCCCTGTTTGATAGGAGACTGGTCGCCTGTGTTTATCTTGTGCTTCACAGTACTGGTGGGCTTAATAGGAGTACTCCCAAAGTCAAATATGCCAATAAACTCGTCAAGGCATGAAACAAGCTGTAACCTTTGAATTTCAGACAGCCCTGGATCTAGAGTAAGGTTATCTTCTGTGTCCATTCACGTGACTTTAGCTGCGTTTCTTGTAACTTATCGCTGGATTCAATAAGACTGCAGATATTCCCATTATCATAACTTTCCATGGTGCACATATTCATTCCTGATGGAATCAGTTGCGGCCAAGACGCTCCATTCGCCACCCAAATGCTACCTCGGCCGTGTCGAAATGTAACCAATGAGTTTGGTATAAGAACTTCCTTTCTTAATAATAAGTCCTTAGAAGTTGAGACTAAAACATCTCTAACACCACATATTTCTTCGTTTATCACACTGATCTTCTTTATTGATTTAGGCGGGATGACAATGTCGGAAGCAAATAATCTCTGGTTTTCCTCCTCTCGAGATTCCAGGACGGAGGTTTCCCCAGATGGAGTTCATTTCTGCCACAATCAATAACGGCCTCGGTGGCCTTGAAGAAGTCCCATCCAAATATGATGTCATGGCTGCATTCCACCATAACAACGAATTCAAATGAGATATTCAGACCATTAACTTCTATGTTCAGGACACATTTTCCTAGGGTCTCTATTAAATTTTTGTTTGCGGCTTTAAGAATGGGACCTGGTTCTTTGAAGAGAGGTGTCTTTAGTTCGCGTCGAAATTTGTCTGAAATAACAGAAAAGTCGGCTCCTGAATCCACCAATGCTTTAATTTTGCGTCCATTTATTTCGACCATAACAAAATTTTCTTTTAATTTAGCTGCGATATACCCTGGAGGATTTTCCTCAATGGCGACCTCACTCACGTTAGAAGCCGCTCCACTTAGTTTTTCACATTCTGAGGCATGGGAGAACGGCTGAAACGACGGGCTGGCGACTGGGATTGTCTTCGGGCTGGCGACCTTGCGCGGCTTGGATGTGGGGAAGAGCTCCGGTAGAAGTACGTCGAGGTTTGGGGCGTTACATAGTCGTCGTCGGCGTCATATCTCGGGGGTCGACTCGAAAATCCAACATTTCTTCCTTCTCCGCCATTCCTTGACCTGGCTTCAGCGAAGACCTGTCGTCGTTCCCTACAATAACGGACGACATGTCCGGGTCGTCCGCAGTGGAAGCAGATAGGTTTGTCGTCGTAGGTTCCCCAATGTTCCGTTTTCCTGGGTTGGGTTGGTCGGTCGATATTATAATAGGGCGTTCGTGGTTGTTGTTGTACCACGTTGACTTGTGGTCTGGTAGGTTGTAGAGCACGGCTGACCTCTTCCCTCACAGTCTGTTCCAGGGCGTTCACCTCTCGGAGAGGATTGATCACTTCAGGTGCTGAGAAAACCTTTTGTATCTCTTCTCTAACGATGCGGCGAATTAACGCGGCCAAGTCGTCTGAGTCGTCAACACACGAAATGGGCATTACGTTTGACAACCTGGCGAATTTCGTACGGCCGATCCTGCGCTGCTTGACGGTTGTCAGATGACGGCAAAACTTCAGGATCTCATCTACTGTCTGTATGTCTTTCGCCACCAATACCTGGTATTTGTCCTCCGAAATTCCCTTTATAATGTGAGCAACTATCTCACCTTCTTCCATGCGAGGGTTCACCTGGTGGCAGAGACTAAGAATCTCCTGGATGTATGACTCGCTGGATTCCTCGGCCTTCTGTGCTCTTGACTTCAGAACTTCCTCGGCGCGTCGAGCAGAATCCTCTTGCAGTCCGAACACACCGCGAAATGCGTCTTCAAAGCTTCTCCACGAGTTGAGTGATTCTTCGTTATTATCAAACCACCTTCCAGCAGTTCCGTTCAAGTAAAATACGACGTTGGCAAGCTTCATGGTCTCGTCCCATCTGTTGTACTTCGACACTCTCTCGTACTCTTTCAACCACTGTCCAGGGTTTATATTTCCATCTCCAGAAAAGGTAGAAGGATCTCGTTGGCGCTGACAAGGGAGGTAGGATTCGCTAACAGTAGGTCTGTGGTCGTCTTCCATTTCTATTCGTTGTGGCAAAGGTTGAAGAATTGGTTCACGTCCCTGTAGACGTCGACTTCTTCGAAGTTCCGTCACGCTACCCAGCATCTCCACCAAAATGCCACGTGGAAAATTAGGGAAGACAAAAACTCAGGAGGAAACAAAATTTATTTCAGGCAAGGACAAACTATGAAAAGTAAACAAAAGATAAGCCACGAGGGGAAGTTACAGAGTATCAAAATATAAATATGAAAATGACCACTCTGTTAATAAAAATAATAAAATGAATAAATACTTGGCTACATAGCTTCTTCCCTATGGGAGCTGTGACCCACAGCTAGAAATTATTGTAGTTACTGACTTGGATCTGACGTGCTTCTGCCAAGGATTCCATCGAAGTCTTGGAACTTTGTCCCTAGTACTTTTGCGTCCTTTTTCTGGCGGCGTGAAGAGCGGCTTTGTCGTCGTATCGTCTATAGGGACATCGTCATCTTCGAGGGAAGTCTTGGCTAGACTGAATCCAGGAGTCAGTCTCCGAAAATGTAGATCACAGCACCCATGGCTTCAAGGTCTTCTCGGCGATCTTCAGTTTGTCTTGCCTAACTTACCCAGCATCTCCACCAAAATATGTTGCGGAGATAAATAAAGCAAGGGCAAGTTTGGGGATAATTAATTTATTATAAGCGATATTTATAGGGAGATGGATAAAGTACAACTTACCCACAGTTAAAGTTAATCCTAATGAGGGACGTCAGCTCCCCCCGCCGGCCAGATTCCCCAGAACCCCTCACACCCGGTGTCCAGCGATGATTGACAGACGTCCCATGGGGCCTCTTGTGAATGGAGCCGCTGAGCTTCTTGACAATATATATATTTTTTGAGGAGACAGACAATTTTGTTCACACTTGGTTAACTCGTGTGTCTTCAATAATGATCACCGTGCATCAGATATATTTCAGAGTTATTGTCCTTATATACATGCTAAAAGTTACAACTTTCTTAAAATTTGTCCATGAGCGTATATTGCGCATTTATCAATTCCCATTGCGAAGAACGTGTAGACAAAAATGTGTCTTTCTCATTAATTTTAAAATAAGATGTCGATTTTAACAACATTATTTATTTTAAAAACCTATGCTACATCATATTGAGTAAGGTTTGAGAAAATTTTAATTGTTTTTATACATATTTTGGAGAAAGAAGTGTCATTTTTATAGAAGAGAATATAATTATATATCACTCTCTTGGAAATAAACATTGATATATGTAGTATATTTTGAGGTGTTAGATCACAACCTTCTTATAATATTTATAATAACCCCATACCTATATAAAAATGTGTATCGAACTCGTAACAAAATGACAAATAAAACAAAGAGGTAAAAGGTAGACCAGACGACGCAATAACCCAGACGAACAGGTGTTTATGATAATGAGTTCAAACACCCCGTCAACAGGTGGCCAGACGTAATAAACAACCCGGCGCCTGACAGGTGGCGTGATTTTATGGGAGCCAATCAGAACTCGCCGCCATCTGCGAGCGTCTCATATAAAAGCCCCCCAAGATTGGGGCAAAGTAGTTGTTCAGTTAGTTGTTTTCAGAGCGACGCCGTCATACGGTCGGGTTTCTCAACCCTATCCGCGATGTAGGGCATCCGTGACGCCCGTGGTCCGACTGTCTTCGTCCGTGGTCTACCTCTACCTTCTTGGAGTTACCATCTAGACCTGCCTCTGTCTCTTGCTGTCCCAGTGCGGGAATCCCATCACGCACCCACTACCACGACTGCCCAGTACATTCCACCTCGGGATTACTACAGAACCCGTTAAAGTCGACAGGATGACTGAGGACAGCAACATGCAGAGGATGACGGAGGCCGAAGACGAGTACGTCGCGGATGCCCTCACCAACATGCAACACCACTGCGAAGACATAGTAAGCCGCCTAAAAGACGCCATGCGAGGACTAGCTGCACCTCGCATCGAGAAGGTCATCATCGCCCCATCGACATCTCCTGCGCCACGAACATCTTCCCTCATCGGCTCGAACAGGCAGACAAGATCCATCGAGAAATCCTGGCATTGCCCCGCCAACCAACATCGACGATGTCCCATGGCAACCATCGCAAAAAGTGACCACCAGGCCCCATCAGCGGGACAACAACTAAAGACCAAGTCTCCTGACTGAACAATCCTCAAAACTGTGAGTTTTTAAAAACAACTTAATTCTCCATAAATTTAATGTTTATTTTCACTGTAATCATTTTAAATCAAATTTTGCAATTTTTATAACATTTCAATTCAAATTTTTAAATCTTGTACACCCTCATTTATCAATTTTTACTTTATTTTAAGCAACTTTTAAATTTCAATTCATTAATTTCAATTTGACATAAAAAAAAATCATATTGTATTTTAATTACTCGAATCATATTTTCTAAACTTATTTGTGTGTTTTTTTAATACCTTATTTATGGCCATAATATTAATAATTAAATTTATTACGCTCATTATTTTACTTGACCTATTACTATTCCAATTGATATTTCTCAATATTTAAAAGTTTTAAAAACTAGTCCTAGATTTATATTTTTATAAATATCAATTTTAAATTATCTCATCTCAAAATGTGCGTCCCATTTTTCCCACAATTATAAATACAACTATAAATGTAATATGCGAAAACTAAATAACATACCATAAAATTTCCATATCCCATTGCATTTCATTCCTGCCTGTGTTAAATTGTTATTTACGTATTAAATACATTTTATTTCGCACTTCTACATTGTTCACATCAATTTTAATTCCTCTCGCATATCCCATATCCCATTAACACATTTCGCATAATCATAACACATTTATTTATACAATAGTTAATTAATTAATTCTTTTATAGCCTACCTTTCCCCAATTATTCACACCCACGATTTCAATATTACAGATTAAATTTAATATCCTTCTAACAGCGGAACCTGCCAGATTAAAACGGATAGGAAAATTATGTAAAATCCATTTTATAGCAAATCTTATTTTTATAATGTTATAGGATAGTTTATAATTTTGTCAACCCCGTTTAAAATTTAGGTCCCCATCACCTCTAAAATCGATCCTGTACATGACACCATGTGAAACGCCATCTTGGCCTCCGTAAATGGACAATTAAATCCCCAAAACGGCGTCCATCGCCACGACAATATCTTCATTCCAACGATGAACAACTCAAGGACGCACTGAACTCCCCCCTAATTGTTTTTTGTTCTTCTACTTTGTCTTTCCCTCCCTACTTCTAAAGGGGTGGAATGACCTTTGTACCCACCATTAGCAGCCTGTCAATCAATCAATTATAGGACCACATTGCCTCCCCGTAAGCCAAATTAGAAAGACATCATTAATCTTGCACCTACAACTAGACATTGTGTGTAAATATGTTCCCTTTTTTTCAGGAACGTATATTTTTGTTCTCTTTTAACTTTTCTCTCATTTATTTTGTTAATAGACTTACAGTTTTACTAGTTTTGTGGTGTTGGACTTTGTTTTTTAACTTACAGATGTAGATAAAACATTTCACTATTAATCGATAATATCACTTTGTTTATTAATCAACATTAATGCCTTAAACTACCAATCAACCCTTTATATATTATTACCTTTAATATTGTTATTTTCTTTTTTTTTGTCATGTGTAGACTTAGAATTTTACAACTTCAACTATTTTAGGCACCATTTTAAAAAACTTAGCCTAACAATATTTCTTAAACAGATAAAACATTTATCATTTTATTTTTCTTATAGATTTTCAAAATGTTATTTTTGACGCTTCCCTTACAAGCTCTAACTCTATCCCATGAACCTTTCCTCCCAACTTTAAAATCCATCAAGAGATTATTGTTCGTCAGCCATTTTCTTTTTTTTTATTGATTAAACTAACTAGAAGACCCTTCCTCGCTGTACATTTCCCAACAGTGAGCTCAGGAGACCCTGTTAGATTTTTTTTTCCCTCTCATCGTCCGGCTCATCATTTTTTCATCTTTCAACTTTTTGTTCACCACACAAGCCGGACACAATCAAAATTGACAGCAATAATTCTCTTACATCCACCTCCCCTTTTCCGCATCCTTCAAACCTCCAACTACCTTCCAAGGGATTCCAGTTCGCCGAACATTTTTGTTTTTTTTTTTCATTGATTAATCCGACTGGAACAATCCTTCCTCGTTATACCCATTCCCAATAATGAGTTCAGGATATCCAGCGCGATCTTTTTATTTTTTTTTTCTCATCGCCCGACTCATCATTTCAATTCACCATATTTTCAAACTTTCACTTTTTTGTCATCATTCAACCGGGCATAATCATAATGGACAACAGGAATCCCTCTTACCTCTACCTCTTCCTTTTACCTCCATCAATCTTCCCATCCCTTTTCACTGTCTGAACTAATGATGCAGACGGAATATCTTGGGCCTTCTGTTAATGAAAACAATGCCTCACTTAAACAAGTTCGCATTGCATTGCAGAATGTTTGGGATACTACTTTGCAGAAACATGCTCAGATACCCCCTTTCCCTTTTTCAACCTTAGCGTCACATTATGTGTTCAATCAATAAACTAACTTTTTTTTCCGCTCATCTTTTATGCAATAAGATATTATTTTCCTTGTACGATTCATTTTACCATATTTACCATTTTGTATTATATACTTTCTCTTAATCTTGTATCATTCATTTTGTGCGTTTTTTTTCTTATAACCTTAAATTTTATTTCGTTGATACACCACCATTACAACATCTTTCTCCTTTTATCTTGTAACTTTATAATAATTTTAATTAATTTGTATGCAAATTATTTCTTTTATTTTTTTATAATAGGTTTGTTAGGTTATCATTCATTACATGTCATTCCCCCAACCAAACCTTCATCACCGGGGACACATTCTGTAGTATATTTTGAGCTAGTTAGATCACAACCTTCTTATAATATTTATAATAACCCCATACCTATATAAAAATGTGTATCGAACTCGTGACAAAATGACAAATAAAACAAAGAGGTAAAAGGTAGACCAGACGACGCAATAACCCAGACGAACAGGTGTTTATGATAATGAGTTCAAACACCCCGTCAACAGGTGGCCAGACGTAATAAACAACCCGGCGCCTGACAGGTGGCGTGATTTTATGGGAGCCAATCAGAACTCGCCGCCATCTGCGAGCGTCTCATATAAAAGCCCCCCAAGATTGGGGCAAAGTAGTTGTTCAGTTAGTTGTTTTCAGAGCGACGCCGTCATACGGTCGGGTTTCTCACCCCTATCCGCGATGTAGGGCATCCGTGACGCCCGTGGTCCGACTGTCTTCGTCCGTGGTCTACCTCTACCTTCTTGGAGTTACCATCTAGACCTGCCTCTGTCTCTTGCTGTCCCAGTGCGGGAATCCCATCAGGCACCCACTACCACGACTGCCCAGTACATTCCACCTCGGGATTACTACATATATATCAAGTGATTTTATTTAATATTCATAATGAAATTATAGATACGTTAATTAAAAAATGTTACTATGAATATTAATAGGAAGGATTATTACTCTATTCTTCTATAAAACAATTTCTTCTGTAAAACCATTTATTCTATAAAACTATTTCTTCTGTAAAACTATTTCTTCTATAAAACTATTTCTTCTGTAAAACCATTCATTCTATAAAACTTGTTGGAAAAGAAGGAGTTCGAAGCAGCCAATGGGAGGCCGATGGAGGGGGCTACGGGGATGCAGCGGCTGAAATGAGAAAAACAATAACAGAAGAACTTGTAAACCACTTTCGAACGCGATAATTTGCCCTGATCCCCGATTCTTTTAGTGTAAATACTTAAATATATAATTAATTAAATAATACTTTACTATTTTTCCTAATTTATAATAATTATAATTTTCCCTCCTGTTTTCGTTGTATATTTTAAAAGTGCTAAAAGCAGTGACACCTCAATTTTGAGCCCTCAACCCCGCCGACCAAAAATAGAGGTGAGCGACTCCCTCTATAGAACTTAGATCGTCGTCACAACACAGAGTGGCGGTGAAAACGCAATATTTTTGGCATCCCAGCCGGGACTGTTTAAGGTAAATTCTTGAAAAAGAAAGCATTCTGAGCTGACCATTTTATAACTCGCTAGCTAACCCTACTTGCCGCTTTGTTTACATGATGGCGGAAGAATTAATTCTACGTTTAAAGAAGAAGCGTGCTATTATCAGATCATATTTAACAAAAACATGCAATAAGATTGAAAGTGGACCTGGCACGCTAATGAGAATTGATCTTGAAGAATTATTAGAAAAATTGAATGAATCATTTAACGAACTTAAATTAGTTGATCACGAAATAGAAACGCTTCTTGAAACTGACGATTTAGAGTAGGAATTACAGGGCGTAGAGGAATATCGAGAAAAATATATTACTTAGAAATTTAGGGCAAATAAAAAATTCGCCAATCAGATTCTCGTGGCGAAAATATACTGAATTTGAACTCACGAATAAATGAATCCGAAATGAGACATTATGTACCTTCCTGCACGACTGTGAAACTTCCGAAATTGATGATATCGAAATTTTATGGGAATTTTAGTGAATGACTGAAGTTCTGGAATTATTTTGATGCAGCTATTCACCAGAACAACTCACTGAACCCGATCGATAAATTTAACTATCTGTAGTCACATCTCGGCGGAACTGCACTAAACACAGTCGGTTTCGCTTTATCTGCGGACAATTATGAGAAAGCTATAAAATTTCTTAAAGACAGATTTGGGCGAGAAGACATTTTGATTAGCCGACATATGAACAATTTGTTGTCAATGAGACCATTTAAAACGTCAAGCGATGTAAGAACCTTCAGCGAACATTTTGACAACCTTTCTGTTCAAATAAGAAGTCTCAAGTCACTGAACGTGCCCATTGATGTTTACGGACAACTGTTGTGTTCGATAATAATAAAATTTCTACCTGCTGACCTTAATTTGGAGTTGAACTAGGAACTCCCGACAGGTTGCGTAATTAATGACTAGATTACCTTTCCAGAAAGACAATTAACTGCACGGAAGAAGAGTTTTAGAAACGAAATCGGTACCGGGAATGAATCAACTTCTAAACCTAATTTAGTAAACAAACATCCAAAGACCAGATTCAACAATGAAAAACCAATTGCGACAGCTTCAGAACTTTTGAATTCAGTTCACAAATCGAATGAGTGTATTTTGTGATAAAGACAATCATGGAAGCCCTAAGTGTCACTTTGCCGCTAATTTGAGTTTAAACGAATAGAGATCGCTCATGAGGAAAAAAGGTGTTTGTTATAAATGACTTCGGCCTTCTCATTTAAGTGGATTTTGCAGAAATGTAGTCCGTTATTCGATCTGCAACATGTTTTCCCACTTGGATGTCATGTGCACAAAATGGATTTTAGATCGAGGTGGATCTTCTAAGTCTCCAACGGTGCGAGATGAAACTCTCGCCAACTTATCAACCTCCCCAGACGTCTTGTTACCTACTTTGAGAGTGACCCTCAAAGGGAACAGAACGGAGAAGACGGCACGGGCTATAATAGACACTGGATCCCAAATATCATATATTTTACATAACACAGAAATGGAAATCGAATACGAACAATCTAGGAGAGAGTTCTTCCGGCATTCCTTGTTTGGAGGATCAAGTACCGATGTAGTTGAACATGAGGTCTATACCATTCATTTATCTAACATCAATAATTCCTATCGCTGTGAGTTTGAAACATTAGGTCAACCCCTTATCTGTGGAAGCATACCTCCGGTGTGTCCTATATTATTTTTAGAAGGGAGTGAAGAACTCGACGTGTCTGATTTGAAGAGAGACTGTATAGAAGTCCTTATAGGTGCGGACATCGCCGGGAGATTGCTAACTGGTGATCAGAGAAGAATCTCATCTAAACTTGTGGCAATCAGTACCAAACTAGGATGGACTGTGATATGAAAAATTCCTCCGATGGAGGTGAGAGATGACACCAGCTCCCTTTGCGAGATCACACTTCTATCTTTAGATCTAGAAAACTTGTCGAAATTAGATGCAATTGGGGTCTCTGACGCGGAGGTTGAGAAGAAGACTCAGTCATTACAAGCTGAAATCGAGGAACATTTCGCCCACACCACGACGAGAGATATTGAGGGGCGCTATGAGGTAGCTCTACTCTGGGTGCAAGACAAGGAAAGGATTCCTTCGAATAGAGACCTAGCCGAAAACCAACTAAGTTCTGTAAGAAGAAAACTTGAAGAAGTTGGAGACATGAAAGAGTATGGACAAATCTTTGAAGAATGGATGAATCAGGGGATAATCGAGTATGCCAGAGAGGATAAACTAGATGGTGTACAATACCTGCCACATTAACCAGTGTATAAAAGGAACAGTCAAACTTCTTGAATACGGCCAGTATTTAATGTGTTTGCCTGGAAGAGAGGTAAACCTTCCCTGAATGACTGTCTGGATAAGGGACCCAATTTGATAGAAATTATACCAAGACTTAAATGAATTCCGGAAATATGAAGTAGGTGTCTCTTCCGATATTGAGAAAGCATTTTTACAAATTGGAATAAAGGAAAAAGACCGAGATTATTTACGGTTCCTGTGGCACACAGAAAACGGAAGATTGATTACGTATCGACATAAAAGGGTTGTTTTTGGAATTACGACTAGTCCATATCTTTTAAAGGTTACCATATCTCCCACATAAATAAAGTACCTGAACATTTAAAATTCACAGCTGAATAGTTGAAATCATCCTTTTATGTTGACAATTGTTTATCCAGTTTTCAGAATGTTGTAGAAATGGAGAAATTCGTGAAAGAATCTACTGAACTGCTCTCTACAGCTTGTTTCAATCTCCGAGATTGGGTGAGCAACGTTACAGACTTTTCTTTTATGAACCAACTGAATAAGGAAGTTAACATTTGAGGAATGAAATCGAATACTGTTAGAGACACACTGACAATGGGTTTGGAAGATTTTGAATTAATTGAACCAACCACCAAGAGAAAAGTACTTTCAATTGCGAGCAAGATATTTGATCCATTAGGAGTTGCTTGTCCTGTGACTTAAATTCCCAATCTGATATTACAGGAAACTTGGACACAGAAGTTGACGTGGGACGAAGTTCTACCTGGATGTTTAGTACAAAGATTTTGGAAGTGGTTTAGCAAACTGAAACACTTGCCTAACATAGAAATTCCTAGATGGCTCTGTTTTAAGGACTCCTATGTAGAGAAAACCACTCTCCACATCTTTTGCGACGCCAGTCAGTTTGCCTATGCAACCTGTATTTTCCTTCATATTGAAAAGTAAGATAGAGTGGACATCCAATTAATACAGGCTCGTAGACGAGTTGCTCCACTGAAATAACTCACTACCAAAGATTGGAGCTTTTGGCTTGTCTGATTGGAGCTCGTTTGGCAGCTAACGTCATACAAAATCTGGAATTTGAGGAAATTCAAAGATTTTATTGACCTATTCGACCAATGCTCTCTGTTGGATCCAAAGGGACGACAACTGGGCAGCATTTGTGATGAACCGTGTTAAGGAAATTCGTAATTTTAGCTCCCCCGAATCCTGGCGCCACATACCAGGCCGATTGAACCCGGCAGACCTCCCATCTCGGGGATGTTCAGCAGAAACACTTAAGGAGACAAGATGGTGGGAAGGACCTACATGGTTAAAGGTATCTCAAGAAGAGTGGCCCAAATCAACCATTATCCCTGATTTGGAGATTGTTTAATACTGAAAGGCGCAAGACTATCCTGAACTTTTTGTGTACGACAAGAGAAATTGAAAATTTATTTGAACGTTATTCCAATTTTTTTAGAATAGTACGAATCACCACCTGGATATACAGATTCTTCAACAACGCCAAGATTGATAGAAGAAAGATAATTTCAGAAGATCTGAGTACAGAAGAAATCACTAAGTCAGAAATAATACTGATGAGACTTATCCAGAGAGAATCGTTTTCAGGGCATGAAGATAAGAAACTACAAGGCTTTAAGTTGCTAGTAGACTCTTCAGGGATTTTGAGAATAGCAACTAAAATTTGCAGAAGAGAAGATTTCGATAATTTTAGAATGCCCATTTTATTGCCTTCAGATCACTTCTTGGTCTCTTTGCTCATCAGGTGGAACCATGAAACCCACGAGCACGCCGGTCTACAAACACTCCTCGGTATTCTGAGAGAAAACTATTGGACACTAAGATCCAGGAAAACCATCAAGAAGATCATTAATCAATACAATCGCTGTAAACGATTCACCCTGACACCAGTTACCGTCGAATCAACATCATTACCAGAAGACAGAGTACGAGATGCTGCAGTTTTCGAAATGGTAGTAGTTGATCTAACTGGACATCTTATCTTAAAGAATAAGAAGAAAGTATGGATTGTCATCTTCACATGCGCAGTGTATAGAGGAGTTCATCTGGAACTTGTGACATCTTTGTCTATGGAAGCCTCCCTCCAAGCTCTCCGCCAATTTATTGCTCGAAAAGGCCGACCCTTGATTGTGTATTCGGATAACGGGAATAATTTACGAGGCACGGCTAATACTTTAAAGAAGATTGATTTTTCGAATTGATTTTAAAATGTGATCCCACATTGAAAAACATCACCTGGATATTCATACCGCCTGGTGCTCCTTGGTGGGGTGGGTGGTGTGAGCGTTTGATAGGAATGATGAAACAATTTCTCCTTAGGATTCTATGTCAAACCTCCTTGGGATATGAAGAACTGTCCACGGTAATGTGTGACGTCGAAGGCTTGATGAACTCACGCCCACTGACCTACCTAACTGAAGAAAGTGAGGATCTCGTTCCATTGACACCTTTATTGTTCTTACATAAGGTCAGAGAGGTTGGCGTTCCAGACCTGGACTTGATTGATAACCAGACCCTCTCCCGCAAATATCAATATATCAAACGTGTACGAGAAGATCTTAGAGAACGATTTTGTATAGAATAATTTGACTTCCTGAGACAAGAAACGAGACGCCTGAAGACTACCATATCATTCAAGATGGGAGACATGGTGCTCATTGGACAAGAGAGTTTAAAGAGACTACACTGGCCGTTAGCCAGAATAATCCAACTCTATCTAGGAAAAGGCAGACTTGTGAGGGTTGCGAAAGTGAAAACTTGATCAGGTGATAAAATACGACCTATTCAAAAACTCTACAATTCAGAGATAATGCCCGAGATAAGATGTCGAGACCCTCCAACGGAGCGATCTCCCACAAAAGAAGTTCGATTGACAACTGAAGAGGACCCTTTAATTTCACAACAGGAGCAACATAACATTGAAACCTAGAATTCTGTGTCAAGTTACGGACGGCCCATCAAGAGACCCAAACGATTGGATCTACCATACTTTTCCTTATCATGTTTGAGTCGTCGAGGCGCCAACTCAAAGGTGAGAGAAATGTTGGAAAAGAAGGAGTTCGAAGCAGCCAATGGGAGGCTGACGAAGGGGACTACGGGGAAGCAGCGTCTGAAATGAGAAAAACAATAACAGAGGAACTTGTAAACAACTTTCGAACGCGAGAATTTGCCCTGATTCCTGATTCTTTGAGTGTAAGTATTTAAATATATAATTAAATAAAAATAAGACTGCTATTTTTCTAATTTATAATAAATATAATTTTCCCTCCTGTTTTCGTCGTATATTTTAAAAGCGCAATAAGCAACGACACCTCAATTTTGAACCTTCAACCCCGCCGACCAAGAATAAAGGTGAGCGACTACCTCTATAGAACTTAGATCATCGTCACAACACAGAGTGGCGGTGAAAACGCAATAAAACTATTTCTTCTGTAAAACTATTTCTTCTGTAAACTATTTCTTCAGTAAACCTATTTCTTCTTTAAAACTATTTCTTCTATAAAACAATTTCTTCTATAAAACTATTTCTTCTATAAATCTATTCATTCTATGAAACTATTTCTTTTATAAAAATATTTATTCTTTAAAACTATTTCTTCTGTAAACTATTTCTTCTGTAAAACTATTTCTTCTATAAAACTATTTCTTCTGTAAACTATTTCTTCTGTAAAACTATTTCTTCTATAAAACTATTTCTTCTTTAAAACTATTTCTTCTTTAAAACTATTTATTCTATAAAACTATTTCTTCTTTAAAACTATTTATTATTTAAAGCTATTTATTCTATAAAACTATTTCTTCTATAAATCTATTTTTTCTATAAAACTATTCTTCTGTAAAATTATTTCTTCTGTAACACTATTTCTTCTATAAAACTATATTCTAGTGAACACTGTAAAAGGGCTATAACATCGATTCTACTGCAGGTATTGAACCAGCGACAAGATGAAACTTTTGCTGATCATCCTGATGTTTTCCTGTTTCCTGTTCGACTCTGAAGTTATGGCCTATAAAGATGGTAAGTCATTTTTTTCTTAGATTCTGGCAAAAGTCCAATCCTATCAGCAGGGGTAAGTAACCAAATGGGACTCTGGCATATTTGTGAGTGTAAAGTTGAACTGCTCTTCAAATGTGTAAACACGTGGTGCAGTTACAGTAAAAGCAGTCGCTTACTTCTTCTCACAATGATTATTATGACCTCTACTATGTGTACTAGGGAGATAAAAAAAGGTACTTCTTTTTGTAGCTTCAAGGTCGATATCAAAATTCTATCTATCGAATAAATGGATTTATTCGAAAAAACAATAAAATCAATAAAGAAAAAAACATCTCCTGATCGTGCGACTAAAAGTTGCTGATGACTTACGCTATCAGTCTGATTTATAGAATTTCTTTTTTGTACTTTTTTCCACCTCTTGCTTGGCGTTCTCATCCAATTCTGACCTTAAATATATACTTGCACACACACGGGCGCGAGTGTGCAAAGTTTTTCCTTTTAAAATAAAACATTATAAAACTATATTTCAAAAATATTTATATTAAACATTTAGATTAAAGAAAATTTTATATAACATTAGATAGATGGTTAAATATATATATAAACCATATATTACAGATTTTATTATATAATACAATTCAATACATAACTTGTACATTAGTGAAAGTATGGAGATTATTTTCTATATCTTATATATCGAAACTCTGCAGATAACTACATTTTTTTGTTGATGCTATTTTAATCTTTGGATACAAGGAACTCCAGAAGTAATCACCAGTACTTTCATGTGATGTTCTGATAATGGCTTTTAAATCTTACATTAAATTTTGATTAAAATGGTACCTTGTCCGGGGAAGCCGACGCGACCTATGTTCTAGGAATGACAGTAAGGTTGAGAACTTCTGAAATTTTAAAAATGTGGTCGTTTTATGAAGATTGATTGATATATATAACAAAGAAAGTTGTTTCTGATATGTCTCAACCTATAGTTTGACAAGTCTAATCTGACAGTTTGTGCAGAGTCAGGACTATGACCGCGAAGACGTGATACAAGAAAGTGCGAGAAAAAGAACCACTATTGTAGATGGGACAGACAATGTTCTACTGGGTACAAGTGTTGCCTCACAGATGTGGACGCACATGTGATCGTTCAGTGAGAGGCATTGATCGCAAAATAAATAAATATATATTGCTGAATCATGATTTCTACAACCTTTTTGTCATCAAAATTATAATATTTCATAGTATCAGCATAAAGGTAACCTAGGCTCCTGGAGAGTATACATAGATCGCCAACTATTTGGGCTATCCTGTTGCTTAGAATTCTGTCTTAATATCCTTAGTGAACCAGTTCACCAAGTGTTTGCTGGTAGGTTTTTTTCTTGGTAGATTTAATAGGGCAGCGTAATTGAAATTGGGCAGTAAAGAGATGTAGAGTCTGGAATACCCGTAGTTGTGAAATTCATAATTGATTCAAAATATAAAATGTTTTAACTTTTTTCATTGAATATAAAATATTTAATGACAGAGGGAGAGGTTAGCCTTTCTTGATTAATCGAGAATGGGTAATTTCCCAATTCTGGAATAATTAAAAATCAATGAATAGTTGCTATTTATTCCGATAGATGGTGCAAGCCATCAGCAACTTTCAATTGCACGATAGGGAGATGACTTTTTCTTCATTTATGAACCTTATCCCAGTACAATGTCATATCTGTACTATTATTTTCACAGTAGTAAAAGCTTTTTTTGCAAATCAGAAAAGTCGTGATAAAAGAGCTCAATTTCTTGAATATAGATGGAACACGCTGTTACCTTATGTTTTAAGATATTTATAACTCACCTGACAAAGGTAGAATTAAATGAAAGCTGCCAATCTCAACAAAAGCACTTTCATATTGTTGTTTTGCATCAGTGTTTCGTGAAGAGCTATTCTTTTGTTAACAATAAGAATATTGTCGCGGAGATAAATAAAGCAAGGGCAAGTTTAGGGATAATTAATTTATTATAAGGGGTATTTATAGGGAGATGGATAAAGTACAACTTACCCCAAGTTAAAGTTAATCCTAATGAGGGACGTCAGCTCCCCACGCCGGCCAGATTCCCCAGAACGCCTCACACCCGGTGTCCAGCGATGATTGACAGACGTCCCATGGGGCCTCTCGTGATTGGAGCCGCTGGCCTTCTTGACATTACTCCCTCCTTAGAAAAAAAACAGCGACCCGCTGATTAGCTTGTCTCAGCCCTTGTTCTGGAAGGAAATCTATCACGGCTGGTGTTCCCTAGCAGAATAGAATGTTGTTCTTCAGGGTCCAGGTAGGGCTTCATCCGAATGACATGGACGATATCCTTGGCTTTCCGTGATCGGGGAGAGGGGTCCACGGGCTCTACTTCATACATAACTTCTGAAAGCTTCTTGGTCACCTTATAGGGACCGAAGTATCTCTTCAGTAGCTTTTCTGATAGTCCTACTTTTTGGATGGGACTAAAAACCCACACAAGATCATCCTTCTGGTAATAGACTGGAGTATGTTTCTGGTCGTATAGTCTACGGTCTTTCGCCTGTGATTGTAGAAGGCGTGATCGTGAGAGTTGACGCGCTTCCTCAGCTCTGGTCACAAGTTCTCCAACGTAGTCGTCAGAGATCTCATCTGGTAAGTAGGGTAGTACGGCATCGATGTAGGTCTCGGCCTCGCGGGCGTGGACAAGAAAGAACGGGGTGTAGCCGGTCGCCTTCTGTTTAGCAGTGTTGTAAGCAAAAGTCACATAGGGCAAAACTTGGTTCCAGTCCTTCTGCTCAACACCTGTGTACATGGACAACATGTCTCCCAGAGTTTTGTTGAACCTTTCAGTCAGGCCGTTGGTCTGGGGATGGTAGGCCATTGTAAATCTGTGCACAATTCCGCACAGAGCATTGATCTCTTTTATTACTTGAGAAATGAAATTTCTGCCGCGATCTGTTATCATTTCTCTAGGAGCTCCAAGCTTCAAGATGACGTCTTCAACCAGGAACATAGCTTTTTCGATTGCTTCTCCGTCTGGGATCGCATTTCGTTATGGCATACCTTGTCATATAATCGGTGCACACAATGATCCAACGGTTTCCATCTTTAGAAACCGGAAATCTTCCAAGGAGATCAACCCCGACTTTATAGAATGGCTTTTCTATGGGCGGTATGGATACAAGTTTTCCAGCCGGACGTCGAGGTAATTTCTTCCTTTGTTGACACTCCCGACAATGGCTTACATATTGGCGAACAGTTCTATAAAGGCCAGGCCAATAGAATCGTTTTTTGACTTTGTCATACGTCCGGGCGAAACCCAAATGCCCAGCTGTAGGAGCATCATGTAAATCTGCCATAACTTCCGATCTTAAGTGCTTAGGGATCATCGTAAGCCAGGGTCTTCCAGTTGTGCTATAGTTTTTCTTGTATAAGATGCCGTCGATAATGCTGAATTCCTTTCTGGTGTAGCTCGAGTTTAAATTATCGATTATTTTAGCTAAATCCGGGTCTTTAGTCTGCTCTATATCGACGTTGGTTAGTGACATCACAGCACTTGGTTGATCGTTCTCAAGCGGGCTCCTTGACAGACAATCGGCATCCTTATGTTTGCGTCCGCTCTTGTAGATAACGGTCACGTCAAATTCTTGCAACTTCAGCGCCCATCTTGCCAAACGGCCAGAAGGATCTTTCTGCCCTACCAACCAACATAGAGAATGATGGTCAGTGACAACCGTGAATGGTCGACCAAACAAATATGGGCGGAATTTGCTAATAGACCAGACTACAGCAAGGGATTCTTTTTCCGTTGTAGAATAGTTATTTTCAGCCTTTGACAAGCTTCTAGATGCATAAGCTATAGGCCGCTCCTTTCCACCTTGTATTTGTAGAAGAACAGCTCCAATACCATGTCCCCTTGCATCCGTGTGTAGATGGGTATCAGCGGATTCATCAAAGTGTCCTAAGACAGGCTCTGAAATTAGAGCTGTTTTAAGGACTTCAAACGCTTTCTCTTGAGCTGCATCCAATAAAATTGTTTTTCAGTCTTCAGTAGGTCATGCAAAGATCCAGCTTTGTCGGCAAAGTTCTCAATAAATCTTCGGTAATAGGAACATAATCCAAGAAAGCTCTTCAGTTCAGAGATATTCCTTGGCCTCGGAAATTTAGAGACAGCTTCAACTTTATCTGGATCTGGATGAATTCCATTGGCGTCAACAAGGTGTCCCAAAATCTTTATCCTCCTTGATCCAAAAAGACACTTTTTGTGGTTCAAGCTTAGTCCAGCTTTCTGGATGCAGCTTAATACAAGTTGTAGACGACGTAGATGTTCCTCAAAGGTAGGTGCGTAAACTACGATATCGTCCAGGTAGCAAAGGCACATGTTCCATTTAAGACTGCCCAGAATACTATCTATCATCCTTTCAAACGTTGCTGGAGCGTTGCAAAGACCGAAAGGCATTACTTGGAATTCATACAGCCCATCTGGAGTGATGAAAGCAGTTTTCTCCCTGTCTTTTTCGTCCACTTCAATCTGCCAATACCCGGACCGAAGATCCATCGTGGAGAAGTACCTAGAGCCGGCCTAAACTGTCCAAGGCATCGTCAATGCGTGGCAGGCGGGTAAACATCTTTTTTTGTTATCTTATTTAATCGACGGTAATCTACGCAGAATCTCCAGGTCCCCGTCTTTCTTTCGAACTAGAATAACCTGAGATGACCAAGGACTTTCAGAGGGCTTCTCGATGTGATTTTCAATCATCTTGTTCACTTCATCTTGAATTAGTCGTCGTTCACTTGGGTGCTACTCTATAGGGCCGCTGTTTGATAGGAGACTGGTCGCCTGTGTTTATCTTGTGCTTCACAGTCCAGGTGGGCTTAATAGGAGTACTCCCAAAGTCAAAAATGCCAATAAACTCGTCAAGGCATGAAACAAGCTGTAACCTTTGAATTTCAGACAGCCCTGGATCTAGAGTAAGGTTTATCTTCTGTGACCATTCACGTGACTTTAGCTGCGTTTCTTGTAACTTATCGCTGGATTCAATAAGACTGCAGATATTTCCATTCTCATAACTTTCCATGGTGCACATATTCATTCCTGGTGGAATCAGTTGCGGCCAAGACGCTCCATTCGCCACCCAAATGCAACCTCGGCCGTGTCGAAATGTAACCAATGAGTTTGGTATAAGAACTTCCTTTCTTAATAATAAGTCCTTAGAAGTTGAGACTAAAACATCTCTATCACCACATATTTCTTCGTTTATCACACTGATCTTCTTTATTGATTTAGGTGGGATGACAAAGTCGTCGGAAGCAAACAATCTCTGGTTTTCCTCCTCTCGAGATTTCAGGACGGAGGTTTCCCCAAGATGGAGTTCATTTCTGCCACAATCAATGACGGCCTCGGTGGCCTTGAAGAAGTCCCATCCAAATATGATGCCATGGCTGCATTCCACCATAACAACGAATTCAAATGAGATATGCAGACCATTAACTTCTATGTTCAGGACACATTTTCCTAGGGTCTCTATTAAATTTTTGTTTGCGGCTTTAAGAATGGGACCTAGTTCTTTGAAGAGAGATGTCTTTAGTTCGCGTCGAAATTTGTCTGAAATAACAGAAAAGTCTGCTCCTGAATCCACCAATGCTTTAATTTTGCGTCCATTTATTTCGACCATAACAAAATTTTCTTTTAATATAGAATCGATATACCTGGAGGATTTTCCTCAATGGCGACCTCACCCCCGTTAGAAGCCGCTCCACTTAGTTTTTCACATTCTGAGGCATGGGAGAACGGCTGAAACGACGGGCTGGCGACTGGGATTGTCTTCGGGCTGGCGACCTTGCGCGGCTTGGATGTGGGGAAGAGCTCCGGTAGAAGTACGTCGAGGTTTGGGGCGTACATAGTCGTCGTCGGGCGTCATATCTCGGGCGGTCGACTCGAAAAATCCAACATTTCTTCCTTCTCCGCCATTCCTTGACCTGGCTTCAGCGAAGACCTGCCCGTCGTTCCCTACAATAACGGACGACATAAAGCAAGGGCAAGTTTGGGGATAATTAATTTATTATAAGGGGTATTTATAGGGAGATGGATAAAGTACAACTTACCCCAAGTTAAAGTTAATCCTAATGAGGGACGTCAGCTCCCCCCGCCGGCCAGATTCCCCAGAACCCTTCACACCCGGTGTCCCAGCGATGATTGACAGACGTCCCATGGGGCCTCTCGTGATTGGAGCCGCTGGGCTTCTTGACAATATTTTTAGAAAGAGCATCTTCTGATCGTGCAACTAAAAGTAGCTCATGAATTGCGCCATCTGTTGGAATATACATTTTTTTGAAAAACGTTTATTAATCAAGAATGTGTGTTTGGCTAATTTCATTGTTGATAAAATTATATAAGTGACTAACTCCAAGATTTTTGATAGACCATATAAACAGTAAAAATTTGAAACTCTATAAATATATTTTCTGAAGCTAGGATAGTCTGCCACAAATTTAAAAAATAAAATAATTAGTTGACGCTAAAAAATAGTTTAAAATAAAATAGAGCAAAAAAATGAGACGCTATTATAAAAACGAGAATTGGCCATTCAATTGTTCAATTAATTGGAAATATTTATACATATTCCTGCATTTGAACTACGGCGATTCCAAACGACTACAATTATTAGAATGCTCTCATTCAATAACACTGCACTATTGAATCTACCAATAAATTAAAAAATGGAACATTTGGTGAACTGGTTCACTTAAACTACCAAGACAGACTCTTAAATCACAGGAAAGCCAGGGTAGTTGGCGATCTATGGATACGCCTAATACGATACACATTTCTTATCCTCTGCGATGATTGAAAATTAAATATAAAATAAAACGTTGATATATAAAAAAAATGTGTATAATATTCATTTGATGATTCATGGAGAGCAATAGTTTATGATATTATTTCAAAAATACAATTTTGTTAATATACTTTGACTCTCTTTGAAAAAAAATAGTACAACAGTTATAATGTACTGGGATTAGGTGGATAAATTAAGAAAAAGTATCTCTTGATCGTGCAACTGAAAGTTGCTGATGGCTTACACCATCTCTGTCGGAATAAATGACAACTAATCATTTGAAATTTTTATTATTCCAGAATTATTGATTAGTTGATTTATTCTTGTCTTATTCTAAATAATCTGAAACTTCCGTGTATAACAAATACTTCTACAGAAGTATATGGGGGGAAAGTCATATACTCCTATAGAATGGTTTGTAAATACCTGAAGTTTGATATGAATATAGGAAAACAAACAATTCACCCTCGGATGCTCTTTTGTTTATTATTTATATGTAAGGCAGAGGATTTACATGAACAACATTTCAGGCGCCTGACTAAATATCATCCAACAGTTTTTATAGCAATCTGACTAAATGTTTATTCTGGATTTTGAAAAAATAGAGAAATAGCTTACCGAATTATGACAAGAAAACAAACAACAGATTAAAATGGCAAAATATATAAAAATAAAGGTACTCCCATAAGAATATATAATCCATTATATTTGTTTTTATGTATTTAAAACATGATTATTATATTTTCAATTATATATATACGGGTAGATAATTGTGATACGATAGAGCAAACCAGATATTCGAAATGGCAATCAACAAAAATGTCACTTTTGAATCACTCAAGAATCGATGCCTGCATTGTATGTCGTTTGAAAAATTCATCTCTTTATTAGCGTATTGTTTCTTCCTCTAATGTATTTTCTGTTACTTTCTTTTTTTATCGAATTTTTGAATATCTTTAATCGAAGCACAATTCCTTTCGTGCCCTAGAACCTTAGGATGATTTACGAGCGCCATGTCCGATTATGCTAAATGCTTGTCTTCGAGAGAACTTTCTTTTTATGCTACTGGATCGAGTCGATCGGCGAGATCCGCTTCTATTTATTCCAGTAGAATTCCTCGTGGTAGATATTCGAGATGACCGTCGCCCACCAACACTAGCTCTTGTCGACCTTCGGTTGGAAGAACGACTTGTTCTTCTAACAGATCGACTGGAATTGAAGGTAAATCTTTTCTTTCGATCAGCGGTATGACTTCTTCTCTGAATGGAACGAACCATTATGGGAGAAAAAGGGAACTTGCATCATTTCACCACAGGAATTGGAGCACTTTGGATAATTGGTATACTAAAATTCCCATCACAAATTTCATCAATATACAACACAATTTTTAACAATTATTCGAACTAATTTTATCGATATAGAAAATAAAAAAAATTCTTAATAAAAATATCATTGATAACCTATATTTTAAAAAGCATTAATTAGCAGAAAATACCTCAAAAATACATTTTATTGGATACTTCAACTCCAAACAACGAGGGAAATCCAGTAACAAGGGATCTCTAACCATGAACAACGAGGGAAATCCAGTAACAAGGGATCTCTAACCATGAACAACGAGGGAAAATCCAGCAACAAGGGATCTCTAACCATGAACAACGAGGGACATCCAGTAACAAGGGATCTCTAACAACAAACAACGAGGGACATCCAGTAATAAGGGATCTCTAACTATGAACAACGCGGGATATTCCGTAACAAGGAATCTCTAACCACAAACAACAAGGGACATCCAGTTATAAGGGCTCTCTAACCACGAACAGCGAAGGACTTCCAGCAATAAGGAATATCTAACCGCGAACAGCGAGGGACATTCAGTAACAAGGGATCTCTAACCACTAACAAAGAGGGATTTCTAAAAAAGAAAAACACAAGATATCTAAGGAGGAACTATACAACAATATACATTCTAGAAGCCTTCCCCAACCTTAAATATTCCTCCTGCAAAAATCAAGGCATCGTCTTTATTTTCCTTTACCTCAACGCTCAAGAGAAACTTGTCGATGAACGCCTCCGTGTACGCTAGAATGGAGGTGTTAGATATGAAAAAAGAAGGTGTGGTGTTGCGAGTGTATTTTAAAAGCGTTTATAAGTTCATACCGCAAGTTTTACGAAGGACGGTTTTCGTATTAAAAAAAAAGAGGCACTTTTTTTTATTCTTCTTAAAACAATGTATCAAGGTGAGAGTATATTTTGGAAAATATATATATTTATTTATTCTATTGTTTCATATTTTCAATCCATATTTTATACGTTCACACCATTTGGATGATTAAATATCTCTAAAGCATATAGTATAGTTGTTGTGTCGTGTCTAATAAAGAGCCTTAAATGTATCCATGCATCTCTTATCACAGCAGTCGCAATGTCCACATTTTGGTGCTCTTCTTTGGAAAATGGATGCCATTGCTATGTTAGTCATCTTGGACCAGAATTTGGTCGAATATATCAA